>CAUYON010052222.1:0-14115 GCA_963573935.1 Arctocebus calabarensis
AGGAAATGCCATGAAGGATATCTGTAACAGTATGATCAAAATATTTTTGAATGTATATGAATCGTGCCCTGTGATTGCACCAATGTACATAATTATGATTCAATAAAATTATTAAAAAAAAAAAAAAAAAAAAAAAAGAAACTTACGTATTTAACTGTTGGAGTGATTTTTATTTCTAATTTACAGCTGGAAAAGAGAGCTTTATTTTGTTCCATTTTATAAGTGGGAAAATTGATGTCTAGGGAAGTTAAGTGGCTGGCTAAAACCCACTGGCTGGCAGTCTTTCCCTTAGGCTATGCCATCTCTCATGACCAAAGCCCACAGGACCAGGCGGCAGGCTGCTCTGAGACCTCCAGCAGCATGTGTTAGGTTGACTCAAGTGGCACATGTGGTTCCAGACCCAGGGGCATGAGAAGGCTGTGAGAGGCTCAACAACTTCTAAATGAACTGTAAGTTGAAGCAAGGGTAACACCAATGCATATGTTTAAGAAATAGTAATGGGGATAAAATGTAGAAAAGGAGCATATTGAGAAAGCCTGTAAACATTAAAAAAAAAATCTTAGTTTCCCTTTTTTTTTTAATTCATCAACAGCAATTAGACACGCATTTGAAAAGGCCACAGGGAAAACAAATGTCCCCAGGCCAATGTTACTTCTTTAAAAAAGGTAAAGTCCTATTTCCCTTCTGCTCAGTGACAGCTTTCACAGTAGAAGCAGCCCATTCCCAAGTTTATTACTAATAATTTGCATTTTTCTACACTATTTAAAGGCCCTCTCCCTTGGTGACATCAGTTATATCCATACAATCCCATAAGGTATCTCTAAACAGACAGGAGAGACAGGTTCATAAATTCATAGCTAACGAACACAGGAAAGGGTTATCCATGTAATTTGCTTACATTTTTAAATGATCCTGCTGAGCTTAGCAAAGTCCATTAATAAAGACTTGTTTCAGTTTAGTCCATCAATATGTACTGAGTATAAGCAGCTACCACCAGCCAGAGTGTGACCTCAGGTCTTCTCCAGCCTTCCGTACCCATCATCATGCAGGGCTCTCCTGCTCTGCATTTACTGATTTTGGAATTCACCATCTTTCTTCCCACCACAGGATTTTGCACCCACTTTTCTTATCAGGCATTCTTTCCTCTACCTCTCTCCAAACATCTCCTTCTTAACTCAGCTAACTCATTCTTTAAGAGTCAACTCAACCACCACTTTCTCAGGGTAGCTGTCTCTGATCTGCTATCAGTGTCCCTTTCCTTCTCTTCAAAGTTTTATCTCATTTGAAATTACAGATTTGTTAATATATTTATCCAATGGTCATATTTATCCCACTAGTCTGTAAACTTCTTCACCACTTTAACACAGTGCCTGGATCACACTCAACAAATCCATGAAGAAGGGTCATGAGAGACTGGGCTTGTGTTTCTAGCAACAGGCTGCAGGATCTGTAGAAAAACTTTGATATCCTCATTCCTACCATAACTTTGGCTTAAACATGATTGATAACTCTTTACACCTCATTTTCTTTCTTCCTTCCTTTCTTTCTTTTTTATTTTACTTCCATCAAGCTGAGGATGCAGAGATGAGTGAATTGGCTCTGTCAGCCCATCTGGCTAATATTAATATATTAATGATATAATGCATAAACATTGTAGTTGATGTTTTTCATCCTGTCCCACTTTGTTTGCATTATTTTTGAGTGAGTACTTTGTTCTGCCTTATATCCTACTTAGCTATGTGTGTGCCTGTCAGTTTCACTTGAGGATTAGCCCCTAGAGGACGAAAAGGCATCTAAACCTTTTATTTATCTCCTTGTAATCCTTGCTAAATGCTCAGTAACTATTCTCTTGAATCAAATATTTGATCTTACTTGGTCGTTGTAATTCCTCAATGATTGTGCTAGTCATTGATAGTTTTGCCTAAAAGATGAGAAGATGACAAATTTTGAGAGATCAAGTGTGTACCCATAGCTGTATAGTAAACTGACATTATGCTGGATCTATAGTGTATATTGTGTGACTTGGGAGAGTTACACACAAAAGCATATTAAATTTGGGGTTCTTGATTACCGGCCAGGTCAGGAAAGGAAAATAAACATTAGTGGGTTTCTGGATAGGTATGTGGAAAGATTAAGTGAACTAAATATTTATAGTCTGCTCAAATGTAGACTAAATGGGGAGGCAAGAGTGATCTAGAGCTAGAATTATTTAACACATTTAAGCAAAGAAGAGGCTTTGTCACTGAAATGGGAAAACAGGAACCAGCAGGCAGATGACAGGAGTGATGGGAAGAACATAGAATAGGACTATCTCAGATGAATTGAAAGAATAAATTTTTCAACAGCAAAAACTGATAAGCTGCAGAAAGTTTCCCAAGGGAAACAGTCAACAAACCATCCCTGGAGATGTCTCAAATCAGAGAAAGAAAATAACTAGAAATTGTCCTGCAGGGAACAGCTCTACCCAGACATTAGACATGAAAGGAAAAGCTTTGCAGATTTTTCCTCTCTAATTTATATTCTTCCGGGATCCCTTGTGGCTGAGAAACAATGGATTGAGGATTCCGGGTGCAGGAGGTTTGCTTAGATGTCTCAGCCTTGGCTCACAGCTCTAATGAGTCTGCACAGAAGGCAACACACCAGAGAGACCACCGTGAGCACGTCCAATGCTTTATTTCATCTAGGGGTCTTCATTAGTTTGTCCCATGGGAGGATATGAGACAATTATGAACTCAGATAAAAATTGGAGGGGATGTACATGTGCAAGCACAGGTGTTTTGCTGAAACCCATAGTCATATGTGTCATGAATGGAACAATGAATTGGACTACTCAAGTTCAAACAGTCAGATGATGACTTCACATTCAGGTTTGGTATTTACCATTATATCTCTGTTATTCAGTCATCTTTTAGTTCATCATTTTCAGGGGATTCCTAATGAAGCTCAATTTAAGCCTGGCATCCCAGCATCCTGTTTTCCTATAATGTATTCCCGATATAGACATAATAAATTGGATTAAGCAGAATACTGACAAGGAAGGACTTGCTCTGGATAATCAATGATCTCTCATCCAGCTCAAAATAAGTACACTTTTGAGGATGCTTAAGTAAATTCTGGGCTAGGGTAAACATGATAGAATGTTAGATAACAGCTTCCTGAATGTTAGATGTTAGACCACTGACATCATTGTGTGTCAATGTTTTGTGGGAGAAATAGAATAGCCATCAATAGCATCAATATCTCAAATCAAAGGGCTGCTCACAGGTAAAGAAACAGAATCATAGAATTATCTTGATGAAATCACAAATGGGCAAAAAATTGATGGAGGAAAATGATTGACTGTATTAGAAATCAGAGAAATGCAAATACAACCCATAGTGATAAGTTTAATTCACGTCCACCAGATAGGGACAAATATATGAAAATACTAAGAATGGTGAGAGATACAGAGCAAGGGGGACTTTCATCTACTCCTGGTGGGAGTTTCAATAGCTGCAACATGTACTTGCATCCTGAAAGTAAAGATATCCTTTCTGTGACTCAGCAATTATACTCCCAAGCATGTGTGCACCCTAGTTATGGTGGAAAATTTGTAGTGGTGGGAATGTACTAGAACATTCATAGCAACATTACTGGAAAGAGCAAAAGAACTGAGTTGCCAACATCCATCAACAGTAGGTTGAATCAATTGTGGTTAAAAATATCACGAGATATTACACAGCAGAGAGAATAATTGAAATAGAGCCATAGACATCCACAAAGATGAATCTCAAATACTTAATATGTAGCAAAACCATGAGTTATCAAAGAACATATACATTACTAATATTTGTTTTATAGTCAGGAACAGACAAAGGAAAATAACATGTTATAGATGCATCATTCTATAACCTATAGGCATTGGGCTCCTGTGAAACTATACAGAGGGCAAGGGATTAATTAATACAAAATTCAGAAAACTGATGGTTATTACATGGGTATTTTATTATTATTATTGTTATCATGATAATTAGTGCTATTATTTATTATTAGTTTTACCAAACACTGTATGTATAGCACAGTTCATAATTTAAATAAATCATATAATATTGAAGCTAGCGATATAACTAGAATCAATCTAGGCCATACCCTCATTTAACAAGGAAAACTGTTGCATAAAAAATAAATGGCATCTACATTAATACCAGATTTGAGAAATGCTACAAAATCAAGGAATTCAAGTATGATTATAATCTCTTCTCTTACTTTAGATACAATTCAAACAAAACTTAGTCACCTATATATTTTAGTAATTCAAAAGCAAAAGAAAGAAAGACCAGTTTGAGAAGTTTTACAACAGAAAGAAACAAGAAAGTATCCAATGTACTCAGCCCTACTAGGAAACCAATTTATAGCTTTCATAGCCCAAGAAGAAGGGGAAAGAGGAGAGGGAGGGCATAGGAGAGGGGAGGATGGGTGGAGGGAGGATAATTGGTGGGATCACACCTCTGGTGCATTTTACAAGGGTACATGTTAAATTTATTAGGTGTAGAATATAAATGTCTTAACACAATTACTAAGAAGGTGCAGTGAAGGCTATGTTAACCAGTTTGATGAAAATATTTCAAATTGTATATAAAGCCAGCAAATTGTAACCCATGATTGCATTAGTGTACACAGTTATGATTTAATAAAAAAAAAAAAAAAAGAATGAAAGTAGATTAAATGTGTTTCATTAACCAGGACTAAAATTCTTAAACGTAGCAGCTCATGGCCATTTCATGGAAAAAATAAACAGTTCCATGTGATATAATATCTTCAAAAATTATCCCTACAGTATAACATAATAATGAAGCCAAAATGTTTCATTGAATCTTTTAAGCCGGATTAAGTTATATTCTACATAATTTATAAAAGGCAGCTAAGTTATTAGAGGTGTATTTCTTAAAGACTCTGGAAAAATTAATAAAATCTAAAAACATTGATGTTTAATAAGAAACTTACTGAGAGAAGTGACTTGAATTAAAACTTTCCAATTAACTGTTTAACTCCTTTATTCTCTTATAAATATACAAAAGCAGAATTTAAGAATATTTTATATAGTCCAGAATAATGTATTGATAAGCCCTCTTATCAGTTCATAATAAGCTAACTAGTTGATATTTTCCATTAGATCTCATCATAAAGATGCAATTAATTCAGTGGAACATTTTTTCCTTAGATATGCTCAAAAGTAGCATTCTGGCAAGAACCAATACTTAAAGGACGAGCAAAGAACAAGGAAGAAATCTCCACACTGTGATAAATATCCCTGTTAAATTCCATCATAATAATCCCTAATGGTCTAAAGGGCCTTCCTCCCTAAAAACTGTGAATGTCTGAGCAAGCAATAAGTCAAAGAATTTGGCTTTGTGAAATTAAGCTAAAGTACATCACAAAAACTAGAAGCAGCCTATAGGTATCCGCCTCTTGCAATTTTAACAGAAAAAGTGAAACTTTCCCACCCAAGTCATGCCACAAGAACAGGCTTTTAAAAATCTAATCAATACATATGGAATGATTTGTGTGTTTCTTAGTTTAACTTTTCCCCAAGAAATGAAAGCTATGAATAATATGGTTATTCAGAACTATTAATAAAAAGCAATATGTCCTGGCATTACCATTGGCAAATTACCATCAATAGAGACAAAGTAAGCATACCAATCATACGCATTTTGTGTATTTTTAAATCATACCATTGGACAAAGTTCAAGTACTCCTAAGCTACCAAGGAAATCATTTCACTTAACAGTTGAATTAGAGGGGTTTGGTTTTTAAACCTCATGCTAAAATTTGTCAAAGAACTATACAGCACTGTAGTAACTTTGATAATCAAGCAGGCAATCTGTATTCCTTCATGTTCATAAGGTGCTACACTAGAGAAATATAAGAAAAGGAATCAACATTCACTGAGAGAAGGCAAAAGTGTAGCACAAAATTGTGCTGTAATTTACCTGAGTGCTGCAATTATAAAGATGCATAATAATTTGCATTTATTTTGTGCTATTACCTACTTGGCATATGTAACGTGTAATTTTATCTTGTATATTTTTTATTGGCCTACAGAGAATATAATCTGGATTGCTCATCCTTTCTTATTGATAAATTTAACATTTGCTTTACTTAAGGTCTTGTTTAAAGGAAAGTATGTAAAATTTATTGAGTCAACAACATGCTGTTGGATTATGATACCATTAAAAATACTTTGACCTCAGAAAAGTAGTACCTTTGAAAAAAAAGTTAAATATATATTAGTCCAGCCTGATAACATCCTTGTGAAAAAAACAGCATACCTGGGTTGGCATAACCTCTTATCCTGAAGAGCTCACTTGAGTCTCTTCTTAAAGCTTACGAGTTTCAGAAATTTAGTAATATTCATTGAGAAGCCATAAGTTAGAGCCTCTTAAGGTAACAGTAGTACTTAGCTGTTTTAAGAGCACACCTTCATTCTCCACTGAAAGAAACTTGCAAACTTTAATATATGACAGTACACCTAGCACCTCGGGGAAAGATCTTGATTTCACATTGCACAAGACTCTACTAGGCTATATCAAGGAAGGCAGTATTGATGCTGAACAGCATAGAGACGAGAGCGGTAAGGAACAGACTTGAAAGAAGCAAACAGAACACGGTTGCCAAGAAATTCACTGGACATGGTGTTCATATTTAATTCAGTGTGTTTCAATCATGAGTAAGTGAGATGGCAAGTTACAATTCATTAGGGTATATGACTGTAGTGACAAATCATGAAACTCTAAATTCCTCCTCTGGAGCCTCATAATGAAGAAACAAGGAAAGGAAAAAAAAATAAAACTCTATGTTTACATTTTATGAATTGTAAATGTGCACAGTATTTACTATTCCACTTTAGGGATTATAGGACTTTTCCAGAACCAAGTGACTTTTCTCTTTAGTTAATTAATCAAGTAATCCTTTGTGGGTTGATGTTATTATTCTTTTTACTCAGGCAAAGCTAAGGTTTCCTGAAATTTATGTATACAATTCATGTAAGAGATGATCCTCTGCAGTAGATTAATCCATCAAAAATGTATCATTTGAGCTGGTAGCTGTGTAACAAATACCAAAACAAAGCAATGTGTTCCCAATTTGGTGCTACCTCCTGATACCAATGCAGACTGAATCGAGGGAAAGTTGCAAGATCAGTAGCTAGGTAAGAGAAACTCATTTACTTGTGAAATCACAAGTGTCCCTATATTATTAGAGCTATCGTAATTCATCCCAAAGTCACATATCTGGAGGAGAAGCCATGAGGTAGTGGTGGAAATCCGTTCTTCCTCTTCATGTTCGTATGTGTTTTAACTTGTAAAAAATGTTCCCAAAGACTTCATTCTTTTGTAAAACGTTTTCCTTACTGATAAAATCACAAAAAACAATTTTCACCTGGAAAGTCTGCAATGGCAAATTCTCCAAAGAAGTAGTGAGAATATTGTGTAATCATAGGACACAGATTACTCATTTCTTTCTTACAGAAATAAATATTCTATGCAGAAACTTCAGCCCTGTCTTAAAACATGCTGTACCAGCAAAAGATTAAAAACAAAATATTTTGGCTGGAAGTCAAGAGTTAAAAATCAAAGTGTACTTCTTAATGACAGTGATCATACTGGACGGCCCAAATGCATGCAACAGAAAACACTACAGTAGCAAATCCCACATCTGTGAACAATCCCAAATCATTGTATTTATGAAATAGGAAATATAAGTCAGCAAGGGAAACACATTTCCTCTCATTAAAGATACTGGTGCAAGGATTCCCTTAGAAGATGCAGTGTCATTCCTTCTCCCTCCAGAAACAAGTAAAAATATCCCTTTCCCCAGAAAATCACCTCCCTGAATTTCTTGTCAAGCTTCCCACTAGCCATTCTACAGCACGCAAATGCACTGTACTCCAGGAGAAATTTAGAGCAGAGCTTCATTCAGGAATTCAGATAGGATTAAAGCTCTTCCTCTACAATGAAAACAATAAGGAAGTTTGCTGAGAGGTTAACTTGCTAGAGAATAAACGTAAGTCATACACACTGAGAAGTTATAAATCTCTCCCCAGAAAAAAAATGCCTATTAGCAGCTCAAGCCAAGCCAGCTTTTAAGAACATTAAAGGAAAGGCACCGAGCCTAATATATTCACATACAACACATGTGGTGGCTGTTTCACATGCTTCAGAACTCAGAGGGCAGCTGCTGCTGCGTGGGAAGTGTACATTGTGACAGGTCACTGGTGATTTATACTGCAGCACTCACAGATGAGTGGCCAGTCTAGCCCCGCCCTCAGGTCCCCATCTCTGGACTCACCCCAGCAAACCCCCCCCCCCCGGGGGTCATCTGATCTGCTTTGGTTGGGGGAAGGAGAAGAGGCCATTGAGGGTAAGCAGCAAACCTCATTTCATCAGGTCCAGACTACATAAACTATCACAGATATTTTATTTCAGTAGACTATAAGCTAAACATATATGAAGAATTAATTAATAGGTATACTTCCTACTTTATCCATTAAAATCTAACATCTACAATTTTCATCTTACCTGAGATCCTGGGACTCTACTTGGTACCTCTGCATGTAGCTCATGTCAAATATGTAAGAAGATGGCATTTTCTAAAAGCCGACTGAAAGCCACTATCCTCCCCCAACAGCAAGTCCTTGCTCTATGTTGACACTGGTCAGGGATACCCCTTATTAAGTCTTACAACTTCATCCGAATTCTAAAGCAGTTTCTGACTTTACCTAGATAGTGGGAAAGTGTCTGGTGCTGCTGCACTGGTCTCCATAATCCTTTGTTACCAATCAACAAAGTCTTTAAAACGCACTGCTGAAGGGGAATTTCCCTGCCAGTAAACTACTAGACACTTGGCCTTATTAAGGGCACCTCCTACTGGTCCTTTCATAGAGTGAACTATGCTTTTTTTTTATCATCAACTCTCTGCCTGCCATGTCCCCGGAAAGGTGGAATTACTGTTAAGAGAAAGAGGTGATAGTAAGGTTAATAAGCAAGGAAGACCAGAGTGAGGTGAATTAGCTATACCTTAAGAGTGCACCATCCACTTTACTGGGACCTATGTAAACTGCATCACGACTCATTTGCAAATGACAGAATGGATTTAGAACTATAGAGAAGTTTAAAGATTCAGATATACTTGCCTACCCTCCAGCACCTCATTCACATGGGCAATAAATATACGTATATGAATATGGCCATGGGTACAGATCCCTGCGTTTTCAGCCATCCAGGCATAAACCTATCTGTTCAGGAGAAAACAAAAGCAAAGCAGTAATATTTGGCCATAACTCTCTAGATGGAAACTCAGAAGGGAATATTTAATTAATTTAGATATTAATAAAACATAAATTCATGTTCATTCCTCTACCCCCAACAGAAGTACTGAGAAATGGCTTTAAAATATTGCTGTGCAATTGACATCATTCTTCATACGTCTGCCCACCTTGCCTAACACAGTGTTTTCAGCTCGAGCATCACCAGTTTTTCTGCTCTGCAGACTTTCTACCCAGAGAGGAATGCTGTCTAAGTTCCCTTCTCCGGGTTGCAGAGGTCTCACAAATTGCCAGGAACTGCAAGTCAACCTTCCGTACAGAGGAGAATCCTCGGGGTTGCAACGTGTAGCATCTGCGGTTGTGAGGAGGGAATTTAAAAAAGACGCCTATTCATTACTGCGGGGACAGTCCCGCTCCCCACCTTCGGGAAGAGTAATTGAGGAGGACAAAGCTCCAGGAGAGAGGAGCCCAGGAGGGGACTGGCCCAAGAGAGGGAGGGAGCGTGGGCGGCAGGGCACGCGGATGCGGGAACGCGCACATCAGAGGAGCGCGCGCGCGTGTACACACGCACGCACACACACATACACACACACACACACCTCATGCTTGCTCTCTCTGTCTAGCCAAGGGGGATAAGGTGTCCAGCCCTAGTGCACGCAGCTTCCTGCTGGGCGTGAGGCTGCACCGAGGTTTGGGCAGCCTCCGGCTGGGTAGGAGCTCGACTGTCTGAATCCCTGGCCACCGAGAGAGGCGCATTCTCCGCTTGCGTTCCCAACACTTGGCCATGCAGCACTTAGCAGGCACCAGAAAGCCCAAGCTTCGGGCTCTGGGGAAGCTGGGGACGTGGGTGCAATTTACATCCCATTTCCAGTTAATTTCCAAGGCTCGAATTGGGGCTCTCCTACTCAACTCCAGTCACTGCCAGAGCCTCATTTTTCTTTGGATTGGGGAAAAGGTCGTTTCCAAAAAGATTTGAATACTCAGCCAGCGGCTCTCCCCCCTTACTCCTAGGCCCTCTCCCTGTACCTCGGGGGCCCATCTACACTTGCAGCGTAGCGCTGCAAAGGAGGAGTCATTATAATGAGTCATTTTGCTCTTTTCTGTTCTTTTGGCCGTGGAAGTCCCCAGCTCCATACTCAGAGACTGCAGCAGCCCCAGCAGCCTCCGGGTTGCTCTTTCTCCTCTATCCGGATCCAGTCCCCATACAGTTTTGCCATTTTTAATTAGAAACTGCACTTGCCGAGTGCCAGGGCCATGGGCCGGTTCCCCAGAATACCAATCATTTAGAGTTTGGAAGTGTCCTGGAGGTGTGTGGAGACTCAGTTTACGAACTCTGCTTACCATTAATAGATATAAAATATAATAAAACACGTCGTCCTCCTCCTGGCAACTCTGTGCCTCCTTCAGTACCACAGCTCCCTCCCAAGTACCAAAACACACTAGCTGCCCCTTTCTGGATTCTCCGTCACCAAGTCCGAACATCCAAACCGACTCAGTCCTACCTCCTATGCCCCCCACAGACTCCCTCAAAGCCCCCTCCGGGTCCTCCTCCGTTCGCCCCTGTTGCCTCACTCCTTGCCCCCTCGGTGAGTTTCTGAGGCTTTCAGGAGCCAACCCAGTTCCTTTCAGACAGCCCCATCACCTGCCCCGGCCCGCCAGCTCTCCAAACGAACGCAAGCATATGCAAAAGCAAGGATGTGAGAAGCATGGTTTACAAAGAGCAAAGGGGCGCCCCTCGCCCCTCACCATCATCCTCCGCCCCCCGGGAGGAAAAAAAGTCTTCTATCTTTCATCATCAACAAGGAAGGGGGGGCGACAGCGCGAGAGCTGAATATCTTGCAACCCTCCCCCCCCACAAAAAAATAATTCAACCACTAGCCAAATGAAACGAGAAGGGCAAGGGGTAAGGAGGGGGAGCGACGAGAAGAAAGGAAAGAACCACTTACCGGCGACTTGGAGATGCGCGCTGAGCAGGGAAGCTCCCAAGAGTACAAAAGCCAGCTTGGGTGCCCAAACACAGCCAAGACTATTCTCCATATTTCAGCCAACACCTTCGGGGCCAGAGGTCCTGGGCAGCGGCAGCACTCACACACATGCACTCACACACGCGTGCACACATGCACACATACACACGCGCCGAGCCCCTTCGGCTTCCTCCCCCTCCTCCTCGTCCTCTTCCTCCACCTCTTTCTCCACCTCCCCTGCGCCTCTTCTGCCTTGGAAGCCTTTTTCCTTGTCCACTGACAGAATCAGCAGCAAAAGGAAGCAGCGAAAAGTTCCATTCGGTCCAAGAGATCCTGAGCCCTGGTAAAACCTCAGAAAACTAACTCAAGGAAACCGGGGGAGCAAGAGGAGGGAAGAGGGCTCTCCGCGGAGCTCGCGAGCCATCAATAAACCGAATACCCAGGAGGGACCTGGAGCAGAAGGCAGGCGATCCTGTGGCTGGGCTGTGCATCAAAAGGTTGACGCTGGTTCCAGGTCGTGGGTCGGGGAAAGTTGAAGAGAAAATTCCGCGCGAGAGCTGGAGATGCTGTTCGTTTGTCTTCTAAGAGCCGAGGGGACCGAGGGACGAGACGCTGGGGGGGAGGGGGCTGCGGGGTGGAGCGCGCTCACTTGTTACTGGGGTGTCCGCCAGCGGTGTGTGAGCTGAGAGTTGGAACCGTACTATCCATTGATCCGGAGAAGTGGAGGGCTGGAAGGGAAAATGTGGAGACCGGAGGGAAACGAACTGGATCAGGCAAAGATTCCACGGGAAGGGGGGCGGGGGTAGAGAGACTACGGCTTAGGGAAAAAAAGAGCGGACGGAGGAGGCTTCCAGCAGCTGCATTCGCCTGGTCTGCATATCGGTGCGCAGGGATGCCCTCTGTGGGCAAAGCGTGGGAAGTCACTTTTGTCAATCCAGCTTGCGAACTCCCGAGCGTCTGGACGTTTTTATAGCTATCATTTTGGACACTCAACCTTTGGGAAATTGTTTTTCTTTGACTCTAAGACCTAGGCGGGTGTTTAAACCTAGGCAGGTGGCTAGGACCTTTACTTCCTTCCCTGAACTTAGACATTATTTAAAATATGATTTTTTCATCTGCAAGAATCACCATATCCAACTCCCTTTTAGGACAGGTGGGAAACCATACCCAGGTCCAGAAACCCAGGAGGAGCAAATGCAAGCTATCTCCTTATATAATCCTTGGGCACCTCTTTTTGTCGGATATCTTATTTCATCTCTTCTCTAGATTTGATTCAATGCTTTATTCAACATTTTTTAAAGCATTTTACTATGTCCCAGGTGCTTTGTTGGCTCCCAGGAAAGAGATAAAAGATCTAGTGAGACTGGGTCTCTGACCTCAAGGGGCTTTGTGACCCATTAGGAGAGAGAGAGGTAAATGGACAATTATTAGGTATAATGATAAACATGATGGCCCATGTAATGAGAAGGTGCTCAGAGAGAACAAGAAAGACATCTCTCCAGTCCGTGGGACAGGAAGCTGCCACACAGACCCACAGATGCACAGGGCAGGAAACTTAGGAAGAGTAAACACTGAAGCCCTTTAGGAAACTGCTTTAAGCTGAGTTTCTTTGTGTAGCTTATCCCTACCAAGGAATCTCAAGCTCCTCTCAGAGGAGAGGTTATATGCTGTTCACCTTTGCACCCCTCATAGCTTAAATTACCTAAGAATGAAGGCTCTGGAGGCGTGGGGCTATAGATGCTAACAGAGGACTTGCAATACTACAAATACCACTACATTTTTGCTAAATAAGTTATCTTATAAAGCAATGGTTTGGGCCAGGACAGATGATGAACAGAAATGCCACTCTGGTGAAAGGTCTGTCTTTCAAGATGTTTAGCTGCAAGAACACCCCATTTCTCCCTGTTTTACATTCTCTCTTCATTCTTTCTCTCTCTCTTCCACCCTCCTTTTTACTCTCCCAAGCTCACTGCATTGGGAGAGAAGAGAAAATGAGTATCTTTAAAAAAAAGAAGGGGATTCATGGGAAATACAGATTAAAGTCATCATCAGGAAAATTGCCATGATATATGAAATGGACAATAATGTTTTAGACCCATAGTCTAAACATTCCTATCCTGGACAAGTTAAAATAAAAAGTACCTGAGATCTTCTTCCACGACTTGCTAAGTCGTGGAAGAAGCCCAAAAGCCCATCGACCCACGAATGGATTAATAAATTGTGGTACATGTACGCCATATAACTTTTTATGTGAATTTCTGTTTCATTAAAAGATTTTGTACATTAGGCTTTCATATAGTTTATTAAATTTTTTCTGGAGAAATATATTTTTAAGAATACACGTAGACCCATCGGAGCCCAAACTGGACTGAGAGTACCTGGGGCATATGGCCCCTGTCCAGAATGCAAGGGTGACCCCTGGAGGGTGGCCTGCCCCCAGAGGCGAAGGCCTCCTGGGACAGTGACTCCATCAGAGCCCAAACTGGACTGAGAATGCCCGGGGCATACTCTTATGGCTTCAGATTGTGTCATCACCCCTCAAGAGCCCCAGGTTTGCCTTACAGTGGAGTGCCAGGAAAAACTGCTTTTGGACACTGGAGCAATCTTTTCTGTACTTCTCTCTAACCCTGGTCTTTTATCTCCCAACCTAACACCATAACTATACAGGGGGTGTCTGGAAAGCCGGTTACCAAATTTTTCACCCAGCCTCTAAGGTGCAATTGGGATGACTTGCTGTTCTCTCATGCCTGCCTAATCGTCCGTGTAAGTCCTTTGCCCGGTTTGGTGAGGGACATACTAACTCAAACAGGAACTTTACCCTTCTTGAGATCTAGTCATGATCAAAAC
>CAUYON010052226.1:0-19171 GCA_963573935.1 Arctocebus calabarensis
GTGAGACTCTGTCTCTACAAAAAAAAAAAAAAAAAAAACTCCCAACAAAAAAATGCCCTGGTCCAAACGGCATCACACCACAACTCTATCAAACCTTCAAAAGCTTATTCCTATATTGCAGAAATTATTCCAAAAAACTGAGGAGGAAGGAATCTTCCCCAACATGTTCTATGAAGCAAACATCACCTGATACCAAAACTAGGAAAAGACCAAACTAAAAAGGAGAACTTTAGACCAATTTCACTAATGAATATAGACACAAAAATTCTCAACAAAATCCTAGCCAATAGATTACAACTTATCAAAAAAGTCATACATCATGATCAAGCAGGTTTCATCCCAAGGATGCAAGGCTAGTTTAATATATGTAAATCCATAAACGTTATTCACCACATCAACAGAAGCAAAAACAAAGCCCATATGATTCCCTCAATAGATGCAGAAAAAGCATGTAATAAAATCCAGCATCCTTTTCTAATTAGAACACAAGAGTTTAGGAATAGGTGGCACATTTCTTAAACTGATCGACGCTATCTATAACAAACCTACAGCTTATATTTTACTGAATGGAGTTAAACCGAAAGCTTTTCCACTTACAACTGGAACCAGACAAGGTTGTCCTCTATCACCATTACTATTCAACACAGTGCTAGAAGTTCTAGCTAATACAACTAGGCAAGACAAGAAAATAAAGGGCATCCAAACGGGAGCAGAGGAGGTCAAACTCTCCCTCTTTGCTGATGATATGATCTTATAATTAGAGAACTCAAAAGACCCAACCACAAGACCCTTAGAAGTCATCAAAAAATACAGTAATGTCTCAGGATATAAAATCAATGTCCACAAGTCAGTTGCCTTTGTATACACCACCAACAGCCAAGATGAGAGGCTAATTAAGGACACATCTCCCTCCACCATACTCCCAAAGAAAATGAAATACCTAGGACTATACCAAACAAAAGAGGTGAAGGACCTCTATAAAGAAAATTATGAAACCCTGAGAAAGGAAATAGCAGAGAACTTTAACAAATGGAAGAACATACCATGCTCACGGCTGGGAAGAATCAACATTGTTAAAATGTCTATACTTTCTAGAGTATGCCTTTCCTATTAAAATGCCAACCGATTCCATGCCATTCCTATTAAAATACCAACATCCTATTTTCAAGACTTGGAAAAAATAATTCTGTGTTTTGTATGGAACCAGAAAAACCCCGTATAGCTTAGACAGTTCTTAGTAATAAAAACAAAGCCAGGGGCATCACCATACCAGATTTTAGGCAGTACCACAAGGCCATAGTGGTCAAGAGAGCATGGTACTGGCACAAAAACAGAGACACAGACATTTGGAATCAAACAGAAAACCAGGAAATGAAACCAACAACTTATAACCACCTAATCTTTGATAAACCAAACAAGAATGTCTACTGGGGGAAAGACTCCCTATTCAATAAAAGGTGCTGGGAGAACTGAATATCCACATGTGAAAGACTGAAATTGGGGCTGCACCTTTCTCCACTCACAAAAATTGACTTGAGATGGATAAAGGACTTAAATTTAAGGCATAAAACGATAAAAATCCTCAAAGAAAGCACAGGAAAGAAAAGCACTGGAAGATAACAGCCTAGGGAAAGACTTTATGAAGACTGCCACAGCAATTGTAACAACTAAAATAAGCAAATGAGACTTAATTAAACTGAAAAGCTTCTGTACAGCTAAGGAGACAACAACCAAAGCAAATAGACAACCTACCCAATGGGAAAGGATATTTGCATATTTTGAATCAGACAAAAGCTTAATAACTAAGATCTATAGAGGTCTTAAATTAATCCACATGAAAAAAGCCAACAATCCCATTCATCAATGGGGAAAAGAGACAAACAGAATCTTCTCTAAAGACGACAGCCAAATGGCTAGCAAACATATGAAAAAACGCTCATCTTCCCTAATCATTAGAGAAATGCAAATTAAAACCACCTTGAGATATCATCTAACCCCAGCAAGAAAGGCCCATATCACAAAATCTCAAACTGCAAATGCTGGTGCAGATGTGGAGAGAAAGGAACACTTCCACACTGCTGGTGGGACTGCAAACTAATACACCCTTTTTAGAAGGAAGTATGGAGAAACCTCAAAGAACTCAACATAGACCTCCGATTTGATCCTGCAATCCTATAACGGGGTATCTATCCAGAAGGAAAAACAATCTTTTATTATAAAGACACTCGTACTAGACTGTTTATCACAGCTCAATTTACAATCACTAAATAGCTTAAATGCCCCTCAACCCAGAAATGGATTGGCAAACTGTGGCATATGTATACTCTGGAATACTATTTAGCCATTTAAAAAAATGGAGATGGCACCTGTAGCTCAGCGAGTAGGGCACCGGCCCCATATACCGAGGGTGGCGGGTTCAAACCCGGCCCCAGCCAAATTGCAAAACGGAAAAATAGCTGGGCGGTGTGGCGGGCACCTGTAGTCCCAGTTACTCGGGAGGCTGAGACAAGAAAACGCTTGAGTTAGAGGTTGCTATGAGCTGTGTGACGCGACGGCACTCAACCAAGGGCGATAAAGAGAGACTCTGTCTCTACCAAAAAAAAAAAAAAAAAAAAATGGCGATTTTTGCAGCATTTGTATTAACCTGGATGGAGGTAAAATACATTATTCTTAGTAAAGCATCACAGGAATGGAGAAGCATGAATCCTATGTATCCAACTTTGATATGAGGACAATTAAAGACAAAGACAAGGTGGTGGGGAGGGGGAAGTGGAGAGCAGAGAGAGAAGGTGGGACGAGGTGAGGGAAAGGAAAAGAAAATAGTGGCTAATTCTCACATAAATTGGATTTAATTTTGACCAAAGTACATTATTTGAACAGTTAAGAAAATTATGTTTGCATTAGACTTCAATATCGACACTTTAAATCAAAAGGCTACTGGTGTGGGCAGAAAATGTTTACCCCTCTCAAACTCATATGCAGAAGCCCTAACACCCTATGTGATGGTGTGTGAAGGAGGGGCCTGAGCAGGTTGTGGGGCGAGGTGCGAGTGGGGCCTCATAACCATAAGCTGAGGAAGATTCTGGGCAGTGGTCAGCAGTAACGGCAAATAACACTGAAAGGCAGCTGGACACGACATACCTCCCTCTGGAAGAACAGTGCCACCCACAGAGTCATCCCACCTCCGAATAAAAAAGAGCCTGGATGTGATCAAAGTCTAAATGCAGCTACCAGTGTGTCCTGCAGCGCACAGAGCAACGTGCTCCACGGCAGCATGGGAGGCAGCAGTGGGGATAGCACAGAGGAGCATCTTGGTGCAATCAAAACAAGTGGAAGGAGAAAGTAACGACGAAGGCGGCCCAAGAAACGCCCCAGCACTGCCGGAGGCGCAGTCTCGGTGCCTCTTCCGGGTCTGACGTCAGCAGTCACGCAGAGCCGGCGCTGCTTCCGGTAGGGCGTCACGATCACGCAGGATGCTGTACGGGATTCCCTGTGCTATGTCTGCAACTTCTTGTGAGCTTATAGTTATTTCAAAATATAAAGTTAAAAAAGAATTTCAACATCTGTCACCCTCATCTGAGGCCACATTCCAGTGGCTGAGAACCTGGAGGAAGGTGGCTGCCCACAGCTCCTCTGCGTTGCTAAGAAACCACCACCTCGGGGAGAGGAGGAGACAGCCGGGGCTTAAGGGAAAGAATGCCTACCCTTCATAGACGGAGGAACCACGGTGCTGGCCTGGGCTTGCGCCCCCACCCCCCAGCTATCCTAAAAGCTCAGGAACAACCCCCGCAGAGAGAAGCCCCCAGAGAGTATGGGTCCCTCACCCTTTCCTTCAGTCCTGCGAGTTGTGTCAGCAACCCACGCTGCCCGGTGTGGTGATCTGCATGCAGTGGGGGTGGGGGTGAGCCCGGGGCCACTGGAAGGAGGCACAGTGTCAGCACCCCATGAGCATGGAGCCGCCCTCAGCAACTGCCATGGCCCAGACTCCTGACTACCGAGCCGGCTCCGGGCACGGGCGGCTTTGCCCTGAGCACGGTGCCGTGCCACCACCCTGGTGCACCGCCATGAACTCCAGCGTCCCCAAAGGTTTGCCCAGGTGTCTTTCTCTGTAGGTGCCTTGAGTGTCTGCAGCCAACTTAAAGGAGGGGAGGGCTAACGGTGACCCCCGATTGTCCCTATCCACCCTGTGCAGAAACCACGCCTGTCATTTCCCTTCCCTGCCCAAGAAACCAGGCAGCTGGGAATGGACAGCCAAATGAAAACCCTGGGAGCCAGGCAATCAGTGGGCACGCGTCACCCGGGATCTGAGATGTGTGTACAGAACCTGTTTAACCCCTGCACTGCTACGTCCCTCCTCAGAGCTCCCGTGGAAGACCAGCGGCCGCAAGAGCACTGTACGCGCTGAGGAAACCACTCCCTACCTGAAACAACCAACCACTGGTCAAAGTGCCACCTGCTGGCTCCCATGACACTGATGGGCCTCAGGCACAGAAGACAGCAGTGGAGACAGGAGAGATGCCTGCTTGGCTCCTACTGTGAAGTCTGGACAGCAGAGATGACCTGAGAAGTCCAGTGGGCTCCTGAGGACCCCCCACAGCTGGGGGTCTCAGGATCCTCTGTGCACCCAGGAGGACAGTGTTGTAAGGGGCCCCACCAAGCTCTCCTCAGAGCACAACCAGGATGCACAGAGAAGAGCATCAGGGTTGAGGCCACCTGAGGTAAACACGGCTGAGAACAGCTCCTCCTACAGGCAGGATGAACGCTCCCCAAAGGTGGACCCCAGGTGGGGTGCTCTGAAAGGGTTTGCATCAGTGACAAAAGTCTGCCCTAAATGAAACACTGCCAGGATCCCACAAAATGCGCAGAAAAGAGCTGAACAGGCTAAACTCTTTCCAAAGAACTTAGCTGAGCCCAAGAAACAAAGCTCAAGAATATTTACATGGAGAAAATATGCATCACAAAACAATTCATATTTTTATCCTGCTTGGATCTCTAAAACATTTCACAAAAGGCAGAGTTCTCAATGTCTTGCAGCTAATAAAAAATTACCAAGTTTTCAAGGAAGAAGGGAAAATAATCCATTATTAAGAGTCAAATCAGTCAAAAGAGAAAGCCCCCAAACGTGAGACATAGCAGACAGAACATTTGAAACACCACCACAGCTGTGCTCCATACGCTCAGAAAGCTGGAGAAACACTGAAGTTGATAAAAAGAGAGAAGGAAAACTTTTTTTAAAAATCCAAAGTAAAATTCTCAATATAGAAACTAAAATATCTGAGATGAAAAATACTCTGTACAGGATCATAGCAGACTGAACAATGCAAAAGCTGGGTCTGGTGGGCACCAGGACACAGAGATGGAAGCCGTCCAAAATAAAACCACAGAAAGCGATGAAAAACAGGCAGACACCAGTGAGCTGAAGCAGCCTATCAAGGACCAACCACACCAGAAGATGTTCTGTAAGACACACATCTGAGAAAGGACATGTATCTGGAGGATATAACAGCCTCTCAACTCAGTAACAAAACAAATAGCCCCCAAAAATGGGCAAAAGATGGAACGGACACCTTCCCAGAGAGAGGGTATGATCAGCAACATGAACACAAGAAGATGTCTAGCGTCCTTGTGAGCTGCCGAATCAAACCACAAGATGCTGTCAGAGTGGCTGAGTTTTGGAGACCACTCATGCTGGGTTCTGAGAACTGCAGTGCACAGCTGATAGGAACCCACAGTGACGGTACCACCCCAGAGACAATGTGGCCATTTCCCAGGATATTAAACACACAGTTCTCACAGGATCCAGATACTCAAGTATTTAATTAAAGAGTAGAAAGCACATGTTTATATGAAGGTCTAACACAAGCGTTCACAGCAGCTGAATTCTTTTTTTTTGGCTGGGGCTGGATTTGAACCCGCTGCCTTTGGCATATGGGACCAGCGCCCTACTCCATTGAGCCACCGGCACCACCCCCAAGCAGCTGAATTTTTAATAGCCAAAAAGGGAAACAACCCACATGCTCACCAGCAGGTACACAGACACACTATGGTCTGTCCACCCCATGGATAACACTCAGCCACAGACAAGGTAACTGGAGGCACATGCAGACACCAGATGAACCTATGGTCAGGACACTGCTATGTATGCTGTATGATTCCACCTGCACGCAATGCCAGGAGAGGGGCTAACCTGCAACAACAGAAATGTGTCAGTGCCAGGGGTGGGGGCCACAGAAAGGTGGGGAAAACCGTGACTAAGCACAGGCAGCAGTGTAGAGGCTGCCCTCGAAAAGGATGGGGCCTGTCCAGCCTCCCGCTGCCCAGTGCGTACAAACTGCAGCAAAACTGGGACACACACACACATGTAAGGAGCAGGCCAGTCCCCTCCCCGAGATTCATGCAGATTCCTTCCAGGTCATGCGCCTGAAAAGGGAAAAACAGAAAAACTAGAAATTGGTGTATTTGGTGGGCATTTTTTTCCCCTCAAAAAAAAAAAAAAAAAACTAAAACGAGTAAGAAACATTCTTTTACTAGAAAAACAGGAGAGAAATGGAAGCAAGCCCTATACTCTGGGCACAGTTGTGGAGAACTGGACCCCACCAGTTTTCCCCTGGTCAGCTACCTTCCTGCCCTGTATATGCTGCAACCTCAGGACACTGCCCCAGGCACATGGGTCAGCCGGGCAGCCTCTGGTGCACTGATCTGGGCTCCAACCCAGGGAAGGGTGTGAGTCAAAGCCTATGATCTGAGAGCTTCCACAGAACCACATTGCCCTGTCAGTGCCTGTGTCATCATTGTCCTGCTGAGGATACCAGGCAAGAGACATGTGCTCCAGGGCCACCTGCAGGCCTGGCTTAGGCTCCAGATGGCCGGTAAAGGGGGAATAGGGCAGCTGTGACTGCCAGGGAGGCAGGTCACCCTGGAGGGCTAAAGGGGCTAGCTTCCACTGGCCACCTGCTCCTCCAGATGCCAGGGCCTTGGACAGACAGCCACACCACTATGGCACAGGCCCCTCTAATCAGAAGCACTGCTTTAACTCTGAACGTGGAGTGAGGAATCTGGTATGGGAGCTCCCTGCATTCCAAGAGTGACAACCAGAGGAAAGCCAGAATGGGACAGCCACAGGAACAGAGGGTGGCTGGCGCCCCCATACCAGTGCCCTGCTAACCCTGGCCTAGGAATAAAGTACCAACAGGAGGTGTTTTCTAGTTTCCCAGTTTCTAGAGATTTTGCCCTTGACTGGGAGGGAACTTGCTTCCTATACCCTAACAGACATTTAAGTCACACACAGAACAGCTGGCAGCTTCCTAAAAAGCTAAATAACACTCTTACCCCTCAGCAATCTCCATCATTATCCATACAGGAGGTCACCTGAGAGAAGTGACCTCCTGTATGCATATTAAAACCTGTCTGTAGTCCTTGAACCAGTACTGGCCTTAATGGCTGACACTGACACCTACACGTGTGCCACAGAGTCCCCATGATGGACTGTGCTGCACAGTCAGGTGGACGGCATAGACAACACCCAAACTGCACATCCAAAAGGGTCCACTCGCTCCACATACTAAAACAGGAGAAACTGAGATCCCTCAAAGGAGCAGCCGCCACTCCAGGGCTGCTACCATGGGAACTCCAGAGGGTACGGACATGCAGATACCCTGCTCCAGCCCCTGGACACCACTAGCTGCTCCTGGGCATGGAAAGGGTTTGAGAGGACAGAGCCTGGACCAGCAGGGCAACTATGCCTTCTGGGAACCTGAGCACTCAGTGAGGGCTCGTTCAGGATTGAGACTCTCAGTGATAGGGAGAAGAGCTGCCTGCAGCAAGCACAGCCCCGTGGCCCCAACAAGCTGCAACTGTAGCTGCACCCACAGAAGCCTCTCCAGGTCCCACTCAGACACTCCCAGGGCAGTCCCCAGACTTAAGCCACTTGAGCAGTGCACAGACTAGAATGTAGTAAAGTTCTAGTCTAGTGGTAAAGGCATGAAAATGCCCTCAGCCTCACTAAGGACTGCAGGGGCACAGAGCAAAGTCATGCACTTCACTACCAAAATGGGAGCCAAGACCAGCAACTGCCACTTGCCCACCCTGCAGTGGGGGGATGGGGGTTGGGGGATGACTGGAGCATGAGGGGTAGGCTGCAGGGATGCCTGCCACATGGGCTAGAATAGGCTCCTCTTGAAAGTTCCCTCCATGAGCCCCAGGAAGAAGCCAGCTGAGTATTCACACCAGATCAGTGGTTCTCAACCTCTGGGTCATAACCCACAGGAACTGTATTAAAGGGCCAAGGCATTAGAAAGGTTGAAAACCACTGCACCAGATCCAGAAGAGACACAATTTAGCAGGACAAATCTCCGGGGAGAGGAGGCTAGACTTCTGTTATGATTTTATACAACAAAGAACATGATTATGTTAGAGCAAAACTCAAGGTTGACCTCCCCAGGCACCCCTGCAACTCGGTCCCTGGGCCTATGAGAGAAGAGGCAGAAGACCAAGGGCCCCCTTCCTGCCCCCTTTCCTCCATAAGCAGTGCCCAACCAACCACCCCCATGCTGGGAACATGCTCTCCTGCCCTTCAGTGCCAAATGCATGGGGCACACTCAGTGTGTTCCCAAATCCACCCCCCACACACACACACAGCCCTCCCCAGCCTCTCCAGTTCCTGCAGCCGCTCACCCCTTCCCAGGTCCTGGGCCCACTGACGGCCACCTGAAAACTGCCTGGACTCTCACAGCACCTCATGTCCAAAACAAAGCTAAGGAGGTTCTACACCCCACCCCTGCCTGTGCTGACACCTCCACCCCCATGTGAAGCCTGTCAATTCTCTCCATTACTTCCTAAATCCAATCCAAGCACCTGGAACAGGGTGGGGTGCGGCTGGACTGCAGTCTGGCACCCTCACCTCGCAGCGCCCCAGGCTGGTCCCTGCACCCACACATCTCCTATAGGACAGGTCACAGGCAGCTCAGTGAAGAGCAGGGAGGGGCAGGTGTGTGGAACACAGGCTGAGCTCCAGGGGCTGCCCCTCCATCCCTCCATCCCACATCCAATACCACTGTGTGCCGGGGACCCCACAAGGTGTCCTAACTGGCTGTGTGATTCCCGCAGAGAAATGAGCTGGCAGATACAGTAAGGAAACTTATGTTCTCCGCTCTGAGACAGCAGAGGCCCCTCTGAGGAACTGCCCCCTGGGCAAGACAAAGAATACTGCCTCCTGCTAGCCCCAAGGAGCCTGCAGGCACAGAGGCAGAGAGAAACATCACAAAGCAAGATCCCAAGGACTCCTCAAGCTGCACTGTGTGACTCAAGGGGTAACAGGTGACTAAAGGTTACTACGCCAAGAGCCGCCACACCTAGCAGAGTCTCCCAATAGGCCCATTCCCATCCCTGGACACAGCCAAGATAGCATCTGTGGGGCAAGCCGGGCCCTGTGGGCAGCAATGAGCCTGGACACAGGGCTTGGTGACAAGGCACTACTGGACACTGCTGATGTCCCAGAGCCCCTCCCCCAAACGTGGGGGAAATGGGCAAATGGTGCTGGGAAAGAACAACCTGGACCCTCATCTCATACTACAGACAAAAATCACCTCAAATTTGAATACAACTGACCCTTGAATGATAATGTGTGGAATGGCGAGGTATACCTGCATGTGGGTTTCCTTCTACCTCTGACACTACCGAGACAGCAGGACTCACTCCCTCCTCCTCTGCCCCATGAGGAGAGATGGAGACCTCTGTGATGATCCCCTTTCACTTAATCAGTAAACATACTTCCCCTTCCTTATGATTTTCTTAATAATATTTTCCTTTCTCTCACTTCATTGTAAGAATACAGTATGTAATGCTTGCAACATACAAAATAAGCTTTCATCAACTGTCATTCCAGACAATACTGTTCAAGAGTCAGCTGTATTTAAATATTCAAGTCAATATTAAGCTATTGGTAAAGTTTTTCATGAGCAAAAGTTATACATGGATTTTCAACTTCAAGGGCAGGGATGATGCCCCTTAATCCCCACATTGTTCATGGATTTTCAACTTCAAGGGCAGGGATGATGCCCCTTAATCCCCACATTGTTCAAGAGTCAACTATAAACACAAAATCTGAAACCATAAAACTCCTAAGAGAAAACACAGGGAAAAGATTCCCAACTTGGTCTTGACAATGATTTTTCCATATGACACCAGAAGCACAGGTGACAAAACAAATACAGACACTCAGGACTATGGCAAAAGTGAAAAGTTTCGGCACAGCAAAGGAAACAAGAGAATGAAAATGCCACCTATAGGATGGGGGAAAAGTGTTTGCAAGCCATGTATCTGACAGCATCTAAAATACACTGGGAACTCACACAGATCAACAGCAGAGCAACCCCAAGACACCCAAGTCAGTAATAGGCAAAGGGGTGGCTGGGCACAGTGGGTCTCACCTGTAATCCCAGCACTTGGGAGGCCAAGGTGGGTGGATCATCTGAGCTCATGGGTTCAAGACAGCCTGAGCAAGAGCAAGACCCTGTCTCCAAAAAATAGCCAGGTGTTGTGGCAAGTGCCTGTAGTCCCTGCTACTTGGGAGGCTGAGGCAAGAGAATCACTTAAGTACAAGAGTTTGAGGTTGCTGTGAGCTGTGATGTCATATCACTCTACCAAAGGCAACAAAGTGAGACTCTA
The DNA here is from genome assembly GCA_963573935.1 of Arctocebus calabarensis. NCBI lineage: Eukaryota > Metazoa > Chordata > Mammalia > Primates > Lorisidae > Arctocebus > Arctocebus calabarensis. The sequence goes on from CAUYON010052226.1 coordinate 10,666, forward strand.
TCTCAAAAAAAAAAAAAAAAAAAGAAAAGCAAGCAAGAAAGAAATGGGCAAAGGACCTGAACACGCCTTTCAGACTTCCCATGTTTACTGCCCACTGAAACAGTCCAGGAGCAAGAGCACCTGTGGCACCTGGAATTTGGCCTCTAAAACTACCTCTCAGCACAAGCACTACCTCACATGACAAGAAACCAGGACTCCTTGGAGAAAGGGCAATAATTCAAGATCTAGCACAGGGGACCACACTGTCATGGCAGAGCAGCAAAGCTGTCTACCATGGGCTAAGCAACCAGCCCAATAAATTCCCAAGCCAAAGACAGGCATTGTGGATTAGCAGCGAGGATGCCAGATGCCATGATGCCAAGACCAAGATGGTTTTAACCCACAGATTCTCAAATGCTTTTATTTATATGCATACCTGTTTTTCTGACTCTCACTTGTCTCTTTTTAGAAAGCACTAAAAGCGAATTACCTTCTTCATTCTGAGTCAGGTGAGCAAAGGGACATAACCAATCATGTATCTCGAATTTCCTGGGGTAACCAAAGAGCTGATGGGAGGAAGCTTCTCTTCATAGAAATCTTCCCACTAATAAAGGATCAAGGACAGAATGAGAACGTCCTGTCACCACTGGACAGCATCTGAGGCACGTGTGGAACTTGCTGACAACAATGGCTAGCAGCGTCCCAAGGGGGAGACCACATCTACAAGGGGCTTGGTCCTGCCCCAAACAGTTAAGAGTCACACGGGGAGACTTGGGCAATGACACAGCCAGGCGGTGCAAATGCCCACAGAGGACAATGCATCTCTGGTTTCCTTAACAAAAAACTGCAGGAGAGAGAGAAAAGGGGAGCTACAGCCCAAAATACACTCCACAACTCCATCCATCAACCGCGATCGTGAATACACAGAGGTGTCAAAAAATGTACACCTGTTTTTAAGAAAGGGAAAAACTACTCAACTGTAATACTCAATGTATACAATAACACTTGTTATCTTGGTTGTTGTGTCTTGTGTCTCTTGTAACTGCAGAAGTCAAACATTACTAGTACCACCATTTACTATGGCTTTCCCTTTCTTAACTGTGTGTGCATGTTCTGGCACCTCTGTATTTGGATTGCAACCCAAGTACATTGAGGGGGGGAGAATGAAAAAGTGAGAGAGATGGAGGGAGGAAGAACAAGAGAGATATGAAAAACAGAGAGGGAAGGAGAGATGGGGAGGAGAAAAGAGAATGAAATGATGAGAGGAAGGAGAGAGGTGCAGACATATATGGGGCCTTTTTGGGAAAATGTGAGCAATGACAGAATACTGACAAAATTAAGAAATTATGCTGGCCGGGTGTGGTGGCTCATGCCTGTAGTCCCAGCGCTGTGGGAGGCCGAGGTGGGTGGATTTCCAGTGCTCGCAGAGTTCGAGAGCAACATAAGCCTGAGTTAGCCAGAGTAAAAGACCCCATCCCTACTACCAGGAAAGAAGACCACTGTCTGAGTTTGCCCTTGTTTGGGCGTTGTGGCAGGCTGTAATCCCAGCTACTTGGGAGGCAACCAGCAAGAGAATCGCTAAAGGAAGAAAGGACAAAAAAAAAAAAAAAAAAAAAGAAAGAAAAAAGAAACCAACAACAACAAAAAAAAACACCTCCAAACTAAGAAGAGTTGAAAGGCAGCTGAAATTAAAAGGAAAATAAAAAAAAAAAAAAGAAAGAAAGAGAGAAAGAAAGAAATTATGCTGAGCACCCACAGCTCAATGGTTAGAACACTGGTCTGGTGCACGAGGGGTAGCAGGTTCAAAACCAGCCAGGGCCTGCTAAACAAAAGGGGAAAAAAAAGGAAATTATTACTGTTTTACATATAAAATAATTTATTGTAATGTTTTTAAAAGATTCCTTATCTTTCAGGGACACATACTACAATACTTTCTGAAAAACACTGAAATTTCAAAATACTCCAACAATCTTTTTCAAGGGGCCACGCTGTTTGGAAGGCAGGAATGACCCCATCCATAGTGCCCTTCTCCCTGCTTCTGTCCAGGTTGCTGATAATCCATAAGCAAAAGCTTAGATGAGGCCAGGTGTGATGGCTCACACCTATAATCCCAGCACTGAGGTAGGCTAAGGCAGGCGATTGCTTGAGCTCAGGAGTTCAAGACCAGCTTGAGTAAATGCAAGACCTTATCTTACTCAAAATAGAAAAACCAGCCAGGTCTTGTGGCGAGCGCCTGTAGTCTCAGCTACTCAGGAGACTGAGGCAAGAGGTTCTCTTGAGTCCAGGAGTCGGAGGCTGTAGTGAGGTGAGACTTTACTCAAAGCCTGCCAAGGACATACCCCTCAGCTTTTGGGGGCTGTTAGCATTAAAGCCCTGCCAGGAGCCACAACTGGGACATGAGCAGAGGGTCTGTCCTCTTGCTGCACTGCACATAAGAGGAAAGAGGGAGTGAGGGAAGGAAGAAGGAGGAGGAGGAGGAGGGGGAGGGAGGAGGGGTGGGGGAAGAAGGGAAGGAAGGGGGGAGAGAGGTGAAGAGAGGAGGCAGCAAGCCTGTGCCTGCAGAGACCTCTGGCATGGCTCTCCCTGAATTCGAGGACATCACGGGGCGTGTCTACGCCTGGAGCTGCCCTGCCCTCCTATCCTCGTGTGGGCCTTCAAAGAAGCCTCTTGGAGGCAACCACAACACTTCTGTCCTCACAAGTTGCCTCCACATGAGGACAGGCGGTCTCTTACCCCCCACTCACTCTACCTCACAGAGAGACTTCTATGCCCACTTCTCGGTTCACCCTGCACAGGGAAGAAGAATCTGACTCCCTGTTATGCCTCTTTAGGGCAGCTATACCTCAGCACTTCGGTGTTGAAACACCACGGTGCTATCTGGCTTGGGGTGGAGGCAGGTCTCTCTCAAACTGCTAAGGAAAAGAGCACATGCATGTCTAAAGCTATCATGACAAAAATGTTAACATTTAGGGCATCTGGGTGAAAGTATACAGGAGTTCTTTAAACTATTTTTTCAACTTTTAACTCTAAAATGATTAAATGCTAGAAGCAGCTGAAGTTACGGCAGTGCCACCTAAAGCTAGACTAGGCAGCAGCCCAGCAGCTCCCAAGGCTGACCGGAAACCAATGGAAATGAAGCACAATGACACAGCGGAAACCTCCACTCACCACCAGCAGAGCCACCAGGAAGAGCTAGCCAGCAGCCACCCCACAGGCAGAGGAAGACTGGCCACCAAACAAGGGCAAACTCAGAGAGACACAAGGCAGAGAGAGCGGCCCAGACAGAGACGTTGCACAGTCAGTAAAACCACATAAATATCAGCATAAAAAACTGTGATGTAGTCTGTAGGGCCTAAAATGTGTAGAATTAGAAAGCACACCAGCAAGTGCACAACTGCTCGGGAAGGGGACAGGGCACAGAAGAGCTCTGGACTCTGGTGAGTTTTGGACGCGCCATGAGATGACCGCTGAGACAAAGAAGGCCCACCACTTCCAGAGCAGCAGGGCTTAAGAAAAAGGATGATTCTCTAAACAAATGAAAAGGGGGACAGTCAGCCCAGTGCTGACTGACTCTATCCACTCTACCCAGCTACTCTACGACAGGCTAGCTCTTCCTGGTGGCTCTGCTGGTGGTGAGTGGAGGTTTCCGCTGTGTCATTGTGCTTCATTTCCATTGGTTTCTGGTCAGCCCTGGGAGCTGCTGGCCTGCTGCCTGGTCTAGGACAAGTCCACCTGCACTTAGCTGGCCCACAACCCACTCCACGGCCACCTGGCTACTCTCCTTACCAGACATCCAGGCTACATGACAGCCACCAGCATCTTGAGCTTTCCCCTGCCTCCCTGTTAACTGCAAGGGTACCTTCCCGTCATTGAGGCCATGAACACCTCCTGTTGCCTGGGGTGTCTGTCCAGTGCTCTGTCCGTGTCCACAAGGACTGGCTGGCTGCTGCATGTTCTGCTGAGCTCCTGAGCAGCCTTTGTCATGTGGGCTGTAATTTCACTCATTCAAGGATTCCTTTTAATAAATGGAGCTAATTTTTTTTTTTTTTTTTTGAGACAGAGTCTCAAGCTGTCATAGAGTAGCTGGGTAGAGTGGATAGAGTGCCGTGGCAAGCAACCTCAAACTCCTGGGCTTAAGCGATTCTCTTGCCTCAGTCTCCCAAGTAGCTAGAACTACAGGAGCCCGCCACAACACCCAGCTATTTTTTGGTTGTAGTTGTCGTTGTTTGGCAGGCCTGGGCTAGATTAATGCAAACCAAAATATCTATCTTTCCTTTATGATCAGTATCTCTCTGGTCCTGTTTAAGAAAACTTCTAAGCCCATGGGTCGAGAATAGCATCTTCTATTTTATCTTCAAGAACAGCACTGTCCAAGAGAAAGAGAGTACAAGCCGTAAATGCAAGCCACAGGTATAGTTTTAAATTTTCTAATGGCCACGTTAAAAAGTGAAAGAAACAGGTGCAATTATTTTTATTTAACTCAAAAGATCTAAAACATTGTCATTTCAACATGCAATCAGTACAAAACACAGTAAGGTGACACTTCACACTATGTCTCCAAAGTCCACTGTATTCACACTCAGCACACTCTCAGTGCTCCATGGCTAGAGGCGGCCCTGGACAACAGTTCCAGAAGCTTCCACACTTAGATCCACGTCTACCTGGCTAAATGATTCTTTCCATGGTCTGAAGTACATGTGAATTCTTTTCTAAACATGGGCGTCCAGGTGGCATCGCACATGTGGAGAAGACTGGCTACTAATGCCATCCTATGTTCTCTATCTGGATCAGTCTCCCCAGAGACTCTTCACTATATTCCCAAGAATCCAACTCTGGCCTGACAGAGCAGCCTACAAGGACCTTCTTGCTGTTTACTAGTGTCTGCTCCTTGCTCCTGCTCCGCCTGCCTTCCCTGGGCCATTCTCTGACACACACCAGGGCTCTGAACTACTCTCTGGCCTTTGTATCCCATAAGTCTGAACACATGATACATGTATTTTTGTTATCTTCCACTAAAAATGTTTCCTAATTTCCATTATAAATTCTTCCCTGTCCCACTGGTCAGAGGTATGCTCCCTTATTTCTGAGTATGTGTCTAAGGACCTACCTCACTACTTGACTGACTGACTTGTTGAGAACATTCTCTGGACCATCAGTTCACACCTTTACACTGACTTCAGAGCACCACTGCCCTGAGCAGGGGACAGAACTGCACTCTCCCAGGGGACTGACCCATCTGGATTTGCCACAGGAAAGAGGGATGTGCTCAGCTTCCCAACACCTTCTGGGGAGGGGCCTGGGCCAATGGAGCAGCTCTGTCTCCTCACCAGGGGCTATGTAGAAACCTCAGGAGGCAGTCGGCAAGAACAGCTTTCAGAAGGTGCCTGGGAAGCGCCACTCACTGTGTCTCAGTCCTGAGGCTCCACGCCAAGAGGCTAGAGTTCAAGTGCCTGAGAGAGTAGTGGCCAGGGGCGTCTGCACGGGTTGAAAGACAAGCAGGAGTCAGGCAGGCAGAAACAACTCTCCAGGCTAATGATACCATGAGCATAGCCTGGGGGCCCGTCAAGCGGTCTGAGCGTCATCCCTCAGGCAGCAGGCCCACCAAAGGGCCCGTCAGCAGGAGGACAACACAGCCAGTCCTCTCCAGCAGCTTTGTGAGAGACGCAAATGAAAGACAAGGAGTGTGTCCCCTCCTCCCAGGTGCCCTACACAAGCCTAGGTAACAGGGCGGGGTTCGCCCAGGGAACCATGGGCCATCTACAGAGTCCAACATAGCTATGGCCCTTGAAGGCTGCTGGGTCAAGCTCCACAGCAGGAGTGCAGGCAGGCAGGACACGCAGACCACCACTGCAACCCGAGGCTCCATGACAGAGACCCACCCGTGTCCAAGGCCCTCATCTGGAAGGGCCTGGTCCTCACCCCAAGCTCTCCAAACAACACTTTATTTTATTGTATTTACTAGAAATGAAATGACCTGGACTTCTGGGGAAGAAATAACAGAAACTGCAGGGCTGCCTGTACAGCATGCATGGCCAGCAGCCAGCCTTCGGGGCCAGGAGGCTCTCCCATGAGCTCTGGTACCAGGAGGACCTTAGGACCCCACAACCCAAGTTAGCAGAGCAGAAATAGGATAACTGCAACATCCCACCTCTGACCACCAGCTAACCCAAAGCAGCAGATACAGAGACCACAGCCCTGTGGGCACAGCCCCCAGGCTGAAGTCACCAGGCTGGTGTTTCTAGGGGGCACCAGGTGGCAGCATCGGAGTTGCAGCTCAGGGCAAGAGGCAGCCCATTCACCACACCCCACCCCTCTGTCAGGCCCTCCAACCTTATTTGCACCTAAGAGACACCAGCCTGAGCCTAGCTCTCATGGCCTTCATGGCCAGCAAATGCAGTGGGAGCTCATATAGGGCCCCCATGCCCTAGATAGCATGGGACCAGGGCGCAGTGGGATAGCACCCCAAGAATGCTCTACATAAACCTGGAGTGTCTGATGAGAAGATAACACTGAGGGCAGAGCACCCCAGGAGGGTGCAGTGCCCCACCCCTAAAACACTTGTCAGTCCCACCAAGAAGTCAGCGCACACCTGGGACTGAAGGTCCTGCAGCATCAGCAAACCGCTGCCACAACGTCACAGCCACACAACACTTATTTTCACATGAATTATAAATGCCAGGAACTCTCAACAGATTTCAACTTGGCCCTGCACTTCCTCAGCCAAAACACAGGAGGACTTCCCAGTGGAACAACAGATGTACTTGAAAATACAGATTTCAATTACCAAGAGTCTCTAACCCTCCTGCTAACAGCAGCAGTCTCCAGGAGAGTACCTTGACCTCACTCTTAAGTCCTTTAACCACTTTCTTGTCTGACCATCACCTCCAGCAGTAAGAGAAGGATGAGGACAGAGATGGGAAGAGATGGCCCTTCTCCCTAGTTGGGTGATGGAGGTAGGCACAGCGGGGAAATGACCAGGAATGGCCAGTGGCAGAGAGGGTGGGAACCACCAGTCAGAGAGAATTAACCACGCTCACCTCATCAGGGCTATGCAGAGCCCACAACTAAAGGTATCTACCTGGCTTCCACCAGGGCTCCAGACTTCAGCCAGGGCCTCCCAAAGTCCCCACCCCCACCCCGCTGTCTCAGAAAACAGCATTCCCCAAAGAAGCCGTGTCGGGGCCCTCTGTCTTGCCCCCAGCCCCACTGCCTTCTCCTGCAATGGGCCCCTGAAGGCCTCTGCACAGTCCAGTGTGTCCAGCCTCAACTTCCTGATGGAGAAACCAAGAGGAACATGGATCCAGCAACTTGCCTGGACAGGGGAGTCAAGGTTTTTAAAGGAAACAGGGGAGAATAGAAAGAACAGCCTTCAAGCACCAGCTGGGAGAAACAGGAGGCCCAACCCCTGCCGCATGGCCCCCAGGGCCACTGCTTCTTGCCTCCTAGCTTAACCCCTACCGCTTCCCCAGCTCCCCAACTCCCCAGTTTCCCTTCCGTGCTGTCATCCGGCCTGACTCCTGGTGCACACGCCCTCTACCCCCAGGAAGGGGCACAGTGGAATCACCACCAGTCTGTAGCACCTCCTTGACTTCTGAGTTTCTCAGCATCTCTTCAAGAACAAGCTCCAAATCCTAAATACATACAGGCAAACCCCAAGTTACAGTCATCCATCCAACTCGTACAACTCACACTTACAAATGGAGACTGTTATAGGTAATAGGTTAACACACCTGTTCCCACTAACATACAAATCCAACTTATGAACAGCCTGCACAGCCTGTCTGGTTCGTAGCCCAGGCACTGCCTGCACTCAGGATCAACATGTCCAGAGTACAGAGAACTGGTGCCAGCACAGAGACAGCCAGCACGATTCAGACCAGCGGGCAGGTGACTGACCAGAGAAAGCTGCCCACCTGGCACATGGGATGCCCAATGCACCTCTCCCCACAAAGAAACGTGGGCAAAACCAAGGCATCACCTTGCCCTCAATGGCAAAGCGATTTTTTTCATAAAAGAACAATAGGCACATGGCCGAGCATGATGGCTCACACCTGTAGTCCCAGCACTACAGGAAGATGAGGAAGGTGAACCGCTTAAGCCCAGGAGTATGAGGTTGCTGTTAGCTACTATGCCACAGCACTCTACCCAGGGTGACATAGTGAGACTTTGTCTCAAAACAAAAATGGAATTTAGGGTGGCGCCTGCGGCTCAGTAAGTAGGGTGCCGACCCCATATGGCAGAGGTGGCAGGTTCATACCCAGTCCTGGCCAAAAACTGTTAAAAAAAAAAAAAATGGAATTTAATTTTAAAAAATACAAAATTAGGGTGGCGCCTGTGGCTCAGTGGGTAGGGTTCCAGCCCCATATACCGAAGAGTGGTGGGTTCAAATCTGGCCCCGGCCAAATTGCAACAAAAAAATAGCTGGACATTGTGGTGGGCGCCTGTAGTCCCAGCTACTCGGGAGGCGGAGGCAAGAGAATTGCCTGAGCCCAGGAGTTGGAGGTTGCTGTGAGCTGTGTGACACCAC
>CAUYON010052228.1:0-24932 GCA_963573935.1 Arctocebus calabarensis
ATCAAGGAAATGCCATGAAGGATATCTGTAACAGTATGATCAAAATATTTCTGAATGTATATGAATCGTGCCCTGTGATTGCACCAATGTACATAATTATGATTCAATAAAATTATTAAAAAAAAAAAAAAAGAAAGAAAATGACACTCATGGCAGCTCCTACTGATAGGTGGTGGAGGTCAAAGAGGTAACTCCAGCAGCCAGACTCATAGGGAGCAGGAGATTTTACCCAGATGATTCAGGAACTGATCCTTTACTTTCAACATAATTAGCAGTTGTTGTAATGCAGAGCATCAGAAAGTAGCGTATTGAGATTAAAATAGATAAAACGCTGTATGATATTGTGTCCACCTTTACTGCATTATACTTACATGTGGTCATCTCAGCTTGAGTAGAGATATGTTTGGAAATATCTCTCCAAGTCTTTCCAACTGAACCTTATACAGTGGGCACCACACACAGGGCGAAGAACGCCTCCCTAAAGTCACTACTGCATTCAGTGTGAGCAACGCTTTAGCTGAGCCAGGATATCTTCTATAAACAGAAAACAAGAGTCCTGTGACCTGACATTTATTTCCTCTCCTTTTGTGCTGCTGAATGAACCAAGGGCCAAATGGCAGTTGGAGGAAACCGAATCATTCCAGAAAAGTATTTCCTTTGCCTTTATTTTCTTCCTAATTGGTTTTTTATTTGCTTTTAACTTTTAATTGTTCTGATTTATGTTTGTTTCACTTATATAATGTTCCTCAAATTCTTTGTGGAATATACTTATAAAATAGAAATTCTTTAAAATATATTGTCCAAGAACACTTACCTGTAAGGATACAGAAAGAGTGTGGGGGCAGATGGTAGAGCAGCCTCCCTCCACACGTGTTTAACTAATTTGTAAGTGATTAAGTGCAAATGCCCCAGTCTTGGTTACTAGGAGTAAGGTAACAAAGAAAACCCACTCTTACTATTACCATGGAAGGCAATTTATAAAATACTTAATAAGGCTCAAATCTGCTCTATAGGTTATTTTTCTTTTGTCCTAACAACCTGAGCAGAGAGTGGAATTTGATATAGTTTTGTGCAAAATCAGTAGACAATGCCTCCCAAATACATGTGAAATTCTTATTGGTTATTCTGAAAATCAAAGATTACCATGTTTAAAGTCTTCATATCAGGACTGAAATATCTTTTTCTAGAGTAATTCAAAATCTCATTTAATGCGACATAACTTAGGCATGTACTTGTTTAATTTACTTTTAAGTAAACCATTAAATAATTAAATCTTACCAGAACTCTGGATTATGTTACAGTTAATAAATTGAGAAGGTTTATCTTACCTTTTGTTTAAAATCAGGAGAAAATTGATCTAAATAAATTTTTCCATTGCTTCTACTTTATGGATGAATTTTTGAGAAAATTATCCAGACAAAAGGAAACATAAAAGCTTCTTCATATTAAGGAACGTTAAACTATTCTTTCTTTGGCCAAATGCATTCACATGGTCCATTACAAGCTTGGTGCTAACTTGAAATACAGTCAATGATTATTTGCCATCAAATAGTAAGATTATAGGAACATTTCCTGTGTAAATGTTTAAGTTGACTTTATAGATGTCTGGTCATTGGCTTGACTTGATTATGGCAGATGGAGGGTGGGAGGGGTGCACACAATAATGATTCTTCTACACACAATCCAAGCTGAATCATGGGCCAAATGGTGCCTCTTACGATCTTGAATTCAACAGACTCATAGGCACCTCTTGTATACCAGACATTATGCTTGACACCAGAAATCCAAGTATGAAAATGCTTAGTTTACTTTCTCAAAGAGGTATACCTTTGGGAAGAATAAAGGCATGTGAAAGGATAGTTACCATTAATATGGTATATTTGGTCATGGGGGTGTGATTGGAACTGAAGCAAAGAGAAGGTTCATGGAAATAAGAATGAAAATGGCAGAAGTCTTCTCTAATAACACTTCAGCTGTGAGTTAAAGAATGAATAAAGTTTATCCCAGCTGATAAAGGCAGATTCCTTTACACAGGAGGGACAGGGGAAATGGTATGCTCAGGGAAGGCTGCACAGTTAAATACTTTTGGAGAGCATGGTCCTTGCTGAAAAATTGTACGTGCAAATAGTTGAGGAAGAGACAGGGGACAGATTAGGAAGTACCTCGTCAACTGCACTAATGTAATATTATCCTTTCCTCCTTCTGTAGTCCATGGGCAGCTACTGAAGTCTTTAAAGTTAGGGAAACAGCATTGCTGGAAAGTTCTACCTGGAAAGCGGAAAAACAAACAACAGGTACCAACGTCTGACAACAAATGATAGCAACAATCTGGACAAGAGGTAATGAGAGATTCAAAATAATGAAAACAGAAAGAGAAAATATACTGTGTTTCAATTATGGCACTGTTCTTATAAGAACTTGATAAATGGCTTTTTAAAAAAGTGCCTTTTATATTTCTAAATAACTGAAGTGACATTTATTCCACTGTTACATATTTATACATCAGTGATTTATGCCAGAGGGTATGAAACATCCATGTAATATAGCTTTGGAAAGTCTTCATAGGTTTATAAACTTCGTTGACCCTACACACAGATGGACCTTGATTTACTCTGTCACATCCTTAAGGAACCTACTTTGAAAATCAAAATACTTCATAGACCTCTTTGGCCAATCATCAGAAGGTATCAGTGAGTCATTCAAGCACAGAATCAGTTTCATGTAATGAAAATATGTTATAGTATAAAGCTTAGAACACAGTTTTATTCTGGAAGCATTCTAGAGATGGAAACAGATAAAAGGTTTGACTGAAGAAAGGCTGAAGAAGTGAGTTCTCACAGTGGTGGGGGCAAAAGGAGAACCAAGCAGAGGCACAGAAGACCCTAGCGATGCTCCCAGATCTGAGGGGCAGAGTGAGGGGCGTGTGTTCCCAGAGCCCCCAGGCAAGAGTGTAGCTAGAAAGAGGCATGCGAGCTGCCAGAGCAGCAGGGGGTGGGGGGAGCTGCCAAACTCATTTCAAGAAGGGCAGGAAAGAGGAACAGACACCAGAACCCTCGCTCTCTGCACTTCACTCTCCTGCTGGTGTCTTGCCGTGTAAAGCGAGCCACAAGAAAAAGGAGGCAACAGAGTTCCATGAGGCCGTGACAAAGAACCACCAGGAAGGGCAGAAAATATGGAGAACAGGCCAAGACAGACAGTTCTGGGGAGGGAGGATGGCAGAAGGTTGACAGCCAGAGATGATGGTCATTGCTATGTGTCCAGTCATCAGCTGGGCTGGGTGAGAAGGCTGTTTTTCCCTTGAGTGTTTTTTCAAAGGCATGCATCTTTGCACATGTTGCTCCCTTTAGCTGGTCTCCACCTGCCCTCTTAGCTGGTCTTCCAAATCCCTGCTTAGGCCTGACTTCTGTGCAAAGCTCCCTTCAGACCCACGTCCCACCACTTAGGACTCACCTGCCAGCTGCCAGGCTTGGTTATTTTCAGTGGCGCCTTTTAGCACAACGAATTATGCTTTTGACATTTCCTGATAGAAGCCTTGAGGAACAAATAAAATAAGCAAGAAAAACTAGCAAAAGCCTTGATAAACTATCCTAAGAATGATAAAGCTCAAAAAATGAATTATCCAGGATCAAAGCATCTAGGTATTAGGAGATGATGAAGGGATTACTTTATCTTACTCAGTCTTGTCATTCTTCTGCCTTCCTTCCACACTTGTCAGTTAGTCAATTATCAACGCACGGTGAGCATAAAAGCAACCTTCCTTTCATGCTGACTACAAGAGAGCCTGTACTGAGCGGGTGGGGGAAACAAGCATCTAAAAACAGTAATTATTTCATGAATTGCTAGTTGAAATAACAACACTTTGGTTCAACGGGATTTCTGCTTAATAGGTTTCTAGTGCATTAACTCAGCCAGTTTTATAGAATTATAGACTTTTTTTTCCCAAAACAAGCAATCTACTTATTATTCATAATCTTCCGAGCAGTAGCTTCATGTTAAATAGCCCTTAAAACACGCTCAATAAAATAGTAATGCGTACTCCCTCACTTTATTCAGAGAGCTTAGGAGCTCCTTGCAAAGGCCCACCTCAGTCACTCAGAACCTTCTCTTTTTTTTCTGGACCCAGCTACTTAATCAAGGACAAAGGCATGTTGTTTAGCCTCATAGAACTGAGTCATAAACAGTGAATAATGCAGAACTGAAAAAGCCAAACAAATCACCCCGAGATTTATAACCCTGGCGTTTCGTAAATAAACATAGAAAAGAAAGATCTTTTGCTGAAGCACGGAGTTCTGCTGCCTCAAATGCCAACATTGTGCTCCTGAAGGAAGAACAGGTTCCAGGGGACAGGGCTTCTAAGAAACTGGGACCCCAGGCATCCAGCAACACAGCACAGGTGGCTGTGCACGTAACACAGAGCACTATTGTGATAGTGAAGCATGAAGTGTTCTATTTATTTTATAAAGGCTATTTATTGCACTACTCACACTTATGTATCACTAAACCACTCCAGCATAGTTTATTGATCACAGACGCGTATTGATTATTGGGAAAAAGTCATTTACTTTCAAACACTTAGTGATTCAAAGAAACAAAACTCAGTTTAATTAATGCTTGTGATTTTTATCCTAATCAGCCCCATTGCTGATTTCCTGTAGTCTGTACACTCAGTTCTGATGTAGGATTCAATAACGAGAGACTTCATGAGTGTGCCAGGCAATGTCCTGAGACTTGGAGGTGGACATCTGGGTAAGTCTGATTAAATTTCCCTCCTGATTTCATCCTTCACTTAATTAGACTAAGTAAAACGCTGGAGACGCCCTCACTGTCTTCTCCTTCCCCTTTCCTTTCTGCAGAACAAATCAGAGATCCTTTGTTAAATCTCTCTCTTCTCCCTTTGACCATAACTTTGCTAATTTAGGCCAAATTCTAATATGCACTGTGCATACGTTTTCTAGCCTATGTGCTCACTTCTCCATCTGCGTTTCATTCTGTGAAACCCATTTCTTCGCAAAGTGTTTGCACATGCTGGATGATCTGTCTGAAAGCATCCAAGCTCCATATCGCCACATTACTGTTTCTGGTACTCCCAAATCCTTTTTCAAAGGAGGAACTCTCATCTCTAGCCTTTTTTGGCTTTTGCTGTGTTGCCCACTGACAGCAAATGTTGGGAGTGTCCAGCCCCCATATCCACTCTGCCTTTGGCAACCTCTACTGATCCTCCAAGGCCAAGAGTATAGATTTTCCCACCTACTTCCACCTCGCACAACCTGGTAGTTAGTGTCTGTGCCACGTTCTAGTTTCTCTATCATTACTTTATAACAATGAGAGGAAATTATCTTCCTATGAGTTTTCTTCTTTCATTATCTCTCCCGGGTCATGTGCCATTTCTGACTCATTCCTTTAAGCCAGGTGCAATTACAATGACCTAGGAACCTGGTAAGCACCTTGCTCTAGAATGAAATACAGGCTCCGTGATCCTAATTCTTCAAATATTCAGGAAGTATTCACACATATGTCAGTGACTTTCACTGCATGCATAGGATACGGGCACACAGGGATCGTCTGTGCCTCCATCTGGAATCTCCCATTTCATCTCTATCACATTCCCTTTGCCACTGGATACATAAATATATTACAGCCACTTCCATAAGCAGGACCTGGGAATTTTCCAATCCACTGCACATGGCCTGAGCAATTCTCTGTATTAACACAATTTCTAGATCACCCACTGATACAAGAGCTTAAGCGACAGAGCTGATTACGATGCCATGTACATACTGCATGAATTAGGTCTACCTTTCTTTCAGTTATTAAATGTTCAAAACTAGGTGATAAATTTTCTCTGCTTCAATATATTTCCCTACCATGAAAAGCACTAAAAGGGAATTAAAGTTTTATAAAAATTCTAATATGCGCTGTACATATTCTCCTGTCAGACAAGCTGTTTTTTGTAAAGACTTGCAGGAGACGCAGTTTCGATAGGTCCAAATTTAAATAAATTTAATCTGATTCCCACTTTCTCTTTCAGTTATAAATTCGGTGTGACCTGCAGAATTAATCTGAGCTCATTGTAATGGAAGATCAATGGAAAAGATGTTTCATTGATATTAAACAAAAAATTACAATAGGGTGTTAGATTCAATCTTTGAATTGAAAGATGTAATAATAGAATTGTATCAAAATGTTCAACTATAAGCTTCCATTGTCAAGGTAAGATAAAACTGTGCTGGAAGTGGTTTTTTTTTTTTTGAGACTGAGTTTCATTTATTAACCCTCGGTAGAGTGCTGTAGTGTCACAGCTCACAGCAACCTCCAACTCCTGGGCTTAAGTGATTCTCTTGCTTCAGCCTCCCAAGTAGCTGGGACTACAGGTGGGGCCTGCTACAACACCCGGCTATTTTTTTTGTTGCAGTTTGGCCAGGGCTGGGTTTGAACCCATCACCCTTGGTATATGGGGCCGGCGCCCTACTTACTGAGCCACAGGCGCCACCCTGATGTAACTCTGTCTCCCAGGCTGGAGTGTGGCTGGAGATCATAGCTCACTGCGGACCCTGATGTGCCTGCACTCAGGCTATTCACCTGTGTCAGCCTCCTGAGTAGGTAGGAGCAGCACCACCACAGCTGGCTAATTTTTGTTTATTTGTTTTACATTTTGTAGAGACAAAGTCTCAGTACGTTGCTTAGGCTGGTCTCATTCCATAAAAGTAGTCATTCCACCCTGGTTTCCCAAAAAACTAGAATTATAGGCATGAGCTTCTGTGCCCAGCCAAGAGTGATTTTTTAATGCTCTATTTAAACAAGAAAAAGAAGAATATGCTAGTAGAGGGGATGGAAAATTTTGCACATTTGTAGGCAATTTTGTCTCTAAATGTAAATCATCAAATGTATTTGATTCTCAGAACACAGAGTGTCACTCCCCAGTACAGGCCATTTCTTTAGTTTTCTGAATTTAATGGGAAAGACTGTGTAGTGGAATATAGGAAGCATTGGTCATGAACTTTGAGGTTAGACTAAGCTATTTCCAAGGTGCTTCTAGCACAAACATTCTAAGATTGGAACAAGCCTTTCTAATAAAGGACTTGCTAAAGGGGCATGGCACAAAGTGAAAATTGAAAGACATATCACAACTTGGATACTGAACATGACTTGCCCAACAAATAAACTGCACCACACTAACCCCGACCACGGAAGAAGCTGAAATTCTTTCAAAAACAACTTATTCACAGCCATATGGCTCAGATAGACCATACACAGCCAAAGAGATCTAATAATAACTTGCCTGGATTCGTGTTTTGAAAATAAGCCCAGTGACTGTTATAGAGATCAGCCTGATTTATAAATTCTGACCATAACTACCACGACTGTCTTGAGATTAGTTCTTATATTCAACACTTTTCATGATACTCCCCACTTGTGAGAAGCTTGGGTTTCTTATGACACTTGTCCTCCTTTTCTGCAAGAGCTCATAATCCTGCATTTTTTTTTTATTCTAGGTATGCTCCTCTTTGTCTGGGAGGCATCATAGCTCCTAAATCATCAGGCTGCTGTAAAAATTAAATAAGCTTATGTATCTGACACAATGTGAGTGTCAACAATAGTAGCTGTTGCTACTGAGCTGTTACCAATTTTTGGTCTCTGAACTCCAAGTCCACCTTGCATTGCTCGGCTTTGTGATGCTGGAGCTAGACCCAAGGTCATGTCTCTTTGGTCGGCCCATGTGAGGGACGCTCACTCAGCAGTGTCTACCTTCAGCAAATCCTCAGCCAGTCAGACAAAAGGCTTCCAGTGTCCCAGGCTACCGTTCCACGTTCTCCTTCCCCGGTCTGTTGTCACGCTGGACAGTGTGTGCTCTTGATTTCTTGCTCTCTAAGCTCTGCTCACACTAGGTCTAGCCAAGGGCAACCTCCTTCTGTGCCATCCTGTGGGCCACATGCATGTCTGGGAGGCGGGGAGGCTCCCTACCACGTTTCTGCATTGGTTCCAACTCACTCTAAACCCTAAGGATTGTCTGTCCTTCCTTTTCCCTGGGGCGCCTCCTGCAGGGATGTTGGAGGACTGTCTCGCACCCTTGAGTCACTAGCTGCTGGCATGCATGCTGCTGATGAAACATGTTCGCAGTTAATAATTCTTTACATTAAAATTCCCATGTTTAAGTTACCAGTGTGCTTTCTGTCTCTGAAATGGACCCTGACTAATGTAACTACTTGAAATACAGTTTTTGTAAATGGAAACTTGTCTATGTCGGTTTATGCCAGACTCTTTGCCATTTCTTACTTTTTTTGCTCCTTGACCTATGACCAGTTAGACCTCAGCGCCGCATCTGACATCTAATTCCGGGCTATTTCCTAATTTTGCCACAACATTGGTTTGGTACAGACATTCGCTTTCAGATGTGGTCGAGGGGATTTCTGGTAAAGATGCCAAGCCTCTGGCTTCTCTCTCAAAAAAATGATGCTTTCATGTTAATGGCGTCCAGGTATCGACCACTTTGTTTCTCTTCCCCTTTGCCTGTTTTTGGGCCTAGTGAAAGAATAGCATAATAATATCAATAAAAAATATTAATTACAACACAGTAATAGCATTCATTGTATATTTACTTTTCTGTCAGAGACTATGTTAAGTACAGTTTTCTAGCTCCTACAATAGTCCTACTAGGTTACTGTTTTATATTTACTTTACAGATTGGGAAGCTGAGGCTTAGGGATATATAGAAACTTGGCTAAAATCAAGCAGCTAGTATAGTAACAAACCTGAGGCACTGATTTTAAAATCTGTACCATAAACCAACATGCATTGTTCTTCAGGAAAAACCAAGTGCCCTCAAATCTCCATCAATGGGTAATCATGAAAAATTAAACTATTATCATTAAAGCTCACATTATTTCAACAGAAATCACAATTTCAATTCTCTGTAAACTATTAAACTTCCTTTACTTTCATTGAATATTCCATAACGACTGAATTTAACCATTAATCAAGGTATGTAAATTAATATCAATGTTTGAATATCCCTGTTAAAGTGACATTTGATTCAGTAATTATTATGACGATGATACAAATTATTCAAATGTGTGTAAAAATGGTTGGATTGACTTATATAATGTCAATAATTGCAAACATTCTGCCCTGATGACCCCAGATACTAAATTTGGGTGACAGAAAGATCGCTGACTACATTTCTGGTTCAATTTAATTAATTAAACTTGACTCTATTCGTTAAAAGGATGATTTATTCTTTGAAATGCAGTTCATAAGCTCATGCTTAGAGTATATTTAATCAATTTAAAATTAACTGTTGCTATTTAGGTAGAACAAATGAATAAATCATCTTAAAATATAATTATACAGGGCTACCATATAATTGGGAGAAATTGTGAGGCTAGTAACCAGTAAATAGACTATAAATGCAATTAATTATCTCTTATTCAACAAAGCATGAAGTTTAATTTCTATTACATCAGTTAACACTATATGCCTGTTATTCTCCTTCACAAGTCTGATTTGGAATAAATTAATATCTATAATTTAGAAGAAGTCAGAAGTTATGATGAAAAGAAGGGTCAGAAAAAGTGAATGTCTTATCCATCAGAGATTTAGATAGTTAGATATTTGTACAAAGTTTTGCAATTACAACCTGAGGTGGGTGTTACGGGCACTGCTGAATGTCAGGTAAAATGGTGTATGTGTGCTGAAAATGGGAATTACTGCACAAATACACAAGGACAGGATATCGTGCCTGTTATAAACTCCAATCTTGTGCGTTTCCCCCTCACCCCACCTTATATGTATATATATATAAATTATTTGTGACTGATTTTAATTTTTCTCAACATCTCCAATTTCAGCATATTCTAAATCTTTATATCCCCTTATTTTTCTCTAAATCAGAAGGGTGTAAACATAGTCCCTAATCATTTACACTTAAACATCTTTTATGTGATTATTTTCTATCTATATACTTTTCAATTTTTTATTATTTATTAATTTTATTTATTTCTATTTATTGATTTTTTAGTTATTTATTTTTTCTCTCTTTATTAATTGTTGAGTTTTAAAAGTTCTTATATAATCTTGATAAACATTATCTGTTGAAGATGATATATGTATAGCTTCTCCCAATTTGTATCATGTCTGCTCATTTTTTAATAGTGCTTTTCATGCAACAATTTTTTTTTTTTTGAGACAGAGTCTCACTTTACCACTGTCAATAGAGTGCCATACCTCACAGCTCACAGTAACCTCTAACTCTTGGGCTCAAGTGGTTCTTTTGCTCAGCCTCCCAAGTAGCTGGGACTATAGGCGCCCACCACAAGACCCAGCTATTATTAGAGACAGGATCTCGTTCTTGATGAGAACCTGTGAGCTCAGGCAATCCACCTGCCTCAGCCTCCAAAAGTGCTAGGATTACAGGCGTGAGTCACCACACCCAGCCACAACAGGACAAAAATTTTTGATAGCATACAATTTATCATAGGTTTTCTATCTAATCAGAGATGTTCCCCCGTGTTTCATTTTAAAACTCCATAATTTCACATTTTATATTGATTACATGATCCAATTTAATGTAAGATTTTGAGAAGTTTGAGATAAGTTGATACATATTTTGCTTGCATATAACTAGAAAAATCTATAACTTCCCAATTGAATTGCCTTTGCAATTAATATGTATCTGATTTGGGTTTCCATTCACTTTATCTCAGTGGCCTATTCCTTAATCTTTTGTCAATACAATACTGTCTTGGCTACTGGAGTTTAAGAGTCAGTTTTATGATCATGTAGTATAGGTCTTCTAATGTTATTCAATTATTGTAGCTATTCTAACTTCTTTCTCTTTACTTATCACTTTATTCACATCTGATAATAGTAGATGTGTATCAGCTTATTCACATCTACTAAAAAAAAAAAAAAGGCTTCAAATATTTTGACTGTGATCCATTAATCAATTTGGGCAAAACTGACATTGTAACCAGTCTATAACCACACTATGCCTTTCTTTTTATTTCAGTCATTAATTCTTCCATTTTGAAGTAACTTTATTTTGTAGTTTGTATCAAACATACCATACACTTATTCTATTACATTAAACGTTAAAATTTTTATTTTTGGAGGTTAATGTACAGGGTTTTTTTTTTTTTTATTCTTGGTTTTTAATTTTGGTCTCCAACTAATTGGTTGATTGTGCTTAAACTCCTTAGTTCTGGGAGACTATTTTTTCTTCTTTTAGGATTTCTTGGGATTTTCCATGTAGTCAAAGCACGGCATCTGTGAACAGACTTTTCTTTCTTCCTTTCTTTCCTATTCTTATGTGTATCTTTTCTTTTCCTCAATATGTTATATTAGCTGGAATTTCCATCTTCACAAAGATGATACTACCATCATAAATGGAATTGAGAGATTCTTCTAATTTTTTGAAAAAAGAATATATAGAATTCCAGACTTTTTTTACATTTTTGTTTTCTAGAATTTATTAGTGAAACTAATTTTGTAAATTGGGAATTCACTTTTTTTGCATAGACATTGGATTATTTTGATTATTTATTTCTTGGATTTTATGATGCTTCTTTCATTAGTAATTGGTCCATCTAAATCTAAATTTTGCACATAGATGGCTAGGCGCCTGTCACTCAGTGGCTAGGGCGCCAGCCACATACCCCAGAGCTGGCAGGTTCAAATCCAGCAGGGCCTGCCAAACGACAACTACAACAACAAAGCCAGGCATTGTGATGGGTGCCGGTAGTCTCAGTTACTTGGGAGGCTGAGGCAAGAGAATAACTTACGCCCAAGAGTTTGAGGTTGCTGTGAGCTGTGATACCATATTGCTCTACTGACACTGTCTCAAAAAAAAAAAAAAAAAAAACACTTAGAATTGTTTATACCATTCCCTTACTGTGCTTCTGATACCTGTGATATCCCCTTTTCAAGGTAGTGGTTATTTATGTTTCACACTTTTTTTTTCTTTTTCAGTCTTTTAAGTTCATCAATTATGTTAATAAAAAAACAGCTTTTGGTTTTATTGTTTTTTCTGTTGTTTTTCAATTTCATTGACTTGTACTCTCAAATTTATTTTTATTTTGCACTTCTAAAAAAGGCTCTCATGGTAGAAGTTTAGGTTATAAGTTTGAGACATTTACATTTATTAATTTAATGCTAAAAATTATCTCTAATTTTGCTTTAGTTCATCCCCCCCAATTTTTTTTTCACATTAAACCCATTCAAAATGTTTTATAATATTCTTCATGATTTCTTTCTTGAATTATTGTGGATTATTCAGCTTATTTGAAAATCTGTTTGCTAGCTTCCAAATATTTGATAGATTTTCTAGTTATGTTTTTATTATTGATTCCCAGTTAATTTTCATTTTTTTTAAGAATATTTTCATTAAGTTTTTTTAAGGTTTGTTTTATACTTAGATTGTATCTAACTTGATACATCCATCATGAGAATGTCAAAAGACTGTTTCCCTATTGTTCTTGGGGGGCATCTTCTTTTTTTTTTCAGAGACAGAGTCTCACTTCATCGCCCTCTATAGAGTGCTGTAGTGTCATAGCTCACAGCAACCTCCAGCTCCTGGGCTTAGGCGATTCTCACCTCAGCCTCCCAAGTAGCTGGGACTACAGGCGCCTGCAACATCTTCCTCACCTGGCGATTTGGACTATTTGGTCATGGCATTGTTTGTATATCCTGGCTGACTTTCTCTCTGCTTTTCTTATGACTTAGTGGGATACTGCCCATTTCCCCTTTCAATTCTGACAGCTTTTGCTCCGTATGTCTTGAAGCTTTGTTATTCGGTACTTACCCTTTTAGGATTATTATATCTTCTACATGAATTGACTCTTGAATAATATTTTATGTCTCTCTTTATTCCTGATGAGTTTTCTTCTTCTGAAGTCTATTTTGCCTGAGATTATTACTATATCAAGCACAATTTTCTTTTGATTAATATTGGCATGTAGATTATCCCCCCCTTTCTTTTACTTTTAATCTATCATTCATCCCAGTTGGATCAAACTCTAAGTCTGACCTCACCTAAGTCTGTGGTTCCTCTGTCCATACAGTTCTTAAAGGCTTTGCAGGGATGTTCACAGCTCCTCTCTCCATGTGCTCCCCTCATGGCCCAGCCTGCTTCCCGGTTATGGGTCGGCATCACCCTTCACTCCTCAGTTCATGTGGTTGCAGGTCAGTTCTAGGCTACTGTGGCTCCAGGTTGGGCCCAAGACTTCACCATGGCTTTAGAGGGTCCTTTTGTTGGGTCCTTTCCTCCTTGTGACTTCCCTCACCTGCAAGTACCTAGCAGTTTCTTTTCTAGGATTCTAACTAGAAAAGTATGGACATTTGTTGTTTAACTTTATGTTTATCTCGAGTTGTCTTTCTGTTAATGATTTCTGTTCCTGCCTGTTGCAAAGTTCAGATATTCAAGCTGCCGTGAGTCTAATTCTAGAGCTATGGGAGGAAAAACTCACACACCAACATTCACACACAAATACCCACTTGAGGTGAGTGGTTCATGGTTTCCAGGAAGGACTTTCACTTGTAAACCGTGGAAAAGATAAAGTGAAGTATCTTTATTCCATCTTGACAAAAAACAAACTACTCTTCTATGTTTTTGACTCTGTTTTTGTTTTTTTTTTTTTTTAAGACTCAGTTCTTGCAATCCTTTGCAGTTCACCTGCATTCTTTCCTGAAAACTTTGGATTTACAGAAACACCCCTCTCCCATTCACCTTCACAGTATGCCAAAGAAATTAGAAGGTGGACATGCAGCGAAAAACAGGAACATTTTAATGAGCCAGAGTCTCCGGGCCAGAGCTTCACCTGGTTTAGAAAGGAGGGTCTCACAGGATGACATGCCGGCCTGTGGTTGCACTTTCAACATGGATGCAGTACTCTGAGGAAGACTGCCCTTTCTACAGCCACACAAGGTAAGTTGGGTCAAGGACTTAACCTAATGTGCATAATGCAATGATACGTTTCTAAACTATTAAGACTAGAATATGAATGTGTTATCACAACACATAAGTAAGCGAGTACATGGTTATGTCAATCAGTTAGATGTAAGCACTCCACATTGTATATCGAATCAGCACATTGCACCACATAGATGCATGATACAGTTGAACAAAGAATTTTAAAAAATGAAAGTAAAAAAAAGATAAAATTCAATAAATGTGAAATGCAAAAAAAAAAAAAGAAAGAAAGAAAAAGAAAAGAAAAGAAAAAAGAAACTGGTGCTTTACCCTGGAGAGTTTTGGGGTGAAAAATTAGCCCTTTCTAAAGTAGCCCTCAAGAAGAAATAGTTTCTGTTTTGTTTCACCTCTTGATTCTAACCAAGTGTCTTCTGCCCTGCTTCCCAGAGCTTTGTGCCTGGCTTCTCCGTTGGACCCTCAACATCACTTCAGGGCCAGACTTGGATTCAAACCATAGTGAGCCACATGTGCTGTTTGAATGTCCATCTCCACATCCGTGTAAAGCAGACAGTGTTCTCCACATCACTGCATTGGGAAGATTAAATACGGAATGCGTGGGAAAGCACATAAGCACGTAGTTAGTACCAATTGGATTCTCAAAGGAAGAAAATTTCCCTTCTGCCGCTGAAATCCCGCTTTTAGTTTAGAATTTCCTGAAGCTTTTAGTTTAGAATTTCTCTGCAGAGCACCCCCCATGAAATGGAATGAGAATGGGGTCCAGGATTCTATGGTCAAACAGGGCTGGGGACGACTGCGTGTTTGATTTTAGGCTTAAGAACAGGCTTATTGAAAGCTGAAAAATTCTCAGGTAACAAAATCCCAATTGCTTTATTTAATCCCAAGGATCTCAAACTGATTGGGACATTTTCTTCTCATTTTCCCCAATTTCTCATGAAAACATGTTTCGAGTTTCCTGTTTTGATCCACAGCTTGCAGGAGTATGGGTCAATCTTCAAAGCCCTCCACTAATTCATGCAGCAAAATGGTATCCACAGGCCCTCCTGAGCAACTATATAAAATATTTAGTTTTCTCCTTTCCACCAGCCTGTTCACCTGGAGTCCTTTGGGTTCTTGCAAATACCATCTTTGAGAGAGTCTGTCCGCGCACTCCTCACGCCCACCAATAATCTCCACTCGTCTGCAAGGTGTCGGTGATTAGCCCAGTAATTATCCCAGCGACAGCGTGACAGCCTGGGAAGCATCTGAGTGTGCAAGCTGTCTTCATGAAGAATCTGCCTGGAAAGGTGATGAAAAGAGAAGCACAGAGGAAAAAAGAAATACTGGGCTAAAAGTGTCACACACGCCTCCCCCAATGCCATCTGGCGCTAGTGAGTCATCATCCCATGCTCGGTGACCAACCGAGGCTGATTCTGTCTGGTTCACAAGCCTCTTCCCCCCTTTCCTTCTTTCTAATCCCTATCTGTGCGTGTTTTTACCCCTTGTTCCAAATTCAGCAAATATGTATTGAGTCCTATGTAAGGGGCTAAAGAGAATAGACAGCAAATACAGCAGTTATTTCTTCTTTCTCCTTTAGAATTCAAATTTTAGCAGACATGGCAGGCTTATACAAAAGGCATCCCAGAAGTCACTATATGTGGGGGGGGTGGGAAATTGTAACTCAAAATACCTTTATTTACAAAATATTCATTACAGACTTTTACGAAACATTTACAAAACATTCTCTACAGGTTAGCCATCTCTTTGCAAAATTTTGTAATGACCGTTTTGTAAGTAAAGATACACTTAGCTGCAAATTGCCTATTTTCCTATTAATGGCACCTTTGGGGGCAACCTGCATATGTATATTCAAAGGTGACTTTGATGGATGTCATAGTAGAAGAAAAAGGAAACAGCTGGGAGGGTGAGAGAAAGGAAGATGTTACTTCTTCCTGGAGAAATGTGAAAGGGCTTCTCAGAATGAGGGCAGTTCGGCCAAGATCAAAGGGAATTCTCTCTATCAGACCCATGAAGATGTCAGCCTTAATAAAAGAAAACTATATTTACTTGGGAGCAGAGCATCGATTGCAATGGGGATATGCACACCACAGTAAACTACGCACAGACTCAGGGAGGTAAAGGAAGGCAAAGATTTTAAGGGAGGAAATGAGAATTATATAATTGTTCTGAAATAATGATCATTGACTACAAAGATCAATAACAAGGGTGACATGCAGCTGCTGGGAGATGTCCTTGCAGAAGTATTTTTGTGTGAGGTTGTGATGGCCTTTGTGAAAGATGGTGGTTTTCACAGTTTTTTGTGATGGTTCTCGTTATCAGGCATGCCAGCACCCTGTCTTCAAGGCCTTCCCCTCTCTGTTTTCTTTATCTGTCAGAGTTTTTTTTTCCTTCCGATAGTAACTTCATTTTCATTCTGACGGCTGTCACAGGGGCAACAGAATTTCTCACTAGAGTTTCTCTACCATGTAGTACAGGCTCCCGAAAAGTTTGGGATTTTGGTATTCAATGTCCAGGCTCTTACAAAGTTTGTGCACATGAACAGAAGGGCATTTGGACAGAAAGAAAATCCTGAATGGAAGTGTCCAGGACTTCAGGTGTCAGGTGGAGACAAATCACTGGAGAAAAGTCTGCCGAGCACATCCTGACTTTGAAAACGCAGGGTTGAGACGGAAGCTGCCCCTGTACTTTCATTTCCTCTGTTGGCCGGTGGGCAGCCCCACTCACACAGATGTGTTGGTCACAGAGTTCCCTGCATCCAAAACTTGGTGAAAACCACTCCAGGTCTGTTGGCTTCCCACGTCCTAATCACCCGTGCAGGTGGGGATGTCCCCCTTGTTTCTTGAAGTATTCTCTCATTAATTAAATCTGATAATGAATGTGAAGGTCTACCAAGGCATGAAGTATTATGCCTTTCACGTTAGTTCCTTCCTGCCCAGCCTTTCTCTTCCCACTCTGGGTCATGGGGTGGTAATTTCTTGTTTGTTGCTTCCAGAGTAGGGTGACAGGCTATTTAATTTTGAATGAGGATGAAATTGAAGGGAAAAGCTTAAGAATCAAACTTGCGTTCCAATCCTAGTCCCCTGAAATGACCAGTTACACGATCTAGGGCAATTTATTCTGTTTGTATGGGACTGAGTTTCCTACACCTGGGAAGAAATCCTTACAGATTAGCAAAACTTGCACCGACCTTCTAGCATGTAGGGGAGGGGCCCAGGGGCCACTGTGCCCCTTCTCTGGCCCACACTTTGCTTGCAGGTTATCGTACACCTGCGAGTTTCAATGGAAATCCACGTCACTCGATCCGAGATACGTTTTCTCCCTAAATGCTTAACTCAGACCAAAGTGAGTATCTTCTAATTAGCTTTCAGGAGTAAAGTGGAGCATTCCAGTGGGGTTCCCCGAGGTGGGACAAGGAGGACGGAAGCTCTCACCATGGACACCATCCCATCCTGTGCACTGCAAAGCGTCATCTCACCAGTTAGGTAAAAATCACTTCATGTCCTTTCCTTTGATTCTGTAGAAGAGTTCCAGAATCACATTTCCACTCCACAGACAACCATAATTTGTGACTATTTTTAACATGACAAAGATCATCTTAATAAAAAGAAGGAAAAGTTTTCTATATTTTTATATATGTATTTAATGTGTCCATAGAAAGTAGAAGTAACAAAAAAAATTTTCTCTCATGAAAATCAAAAATAGGATGTTTGGAAAAATTGAACATTAGGCTACGCCCTCCAAATTAGTAACAACCGTCAAGATTCCCAGACTATGAAGGCTGAGGTGTTCTTAGGGGTCATCTATCCAACTCCGGCATTTGGAGGAAATTGAAATTCAACACAGTTAATTAAGACTTTGGTCTGAAGTTAGACAGCAAGGCAGAGGAACAATGTCGTCTAGAACGAGGGCCTTTTTTATCAGCCCAGTGCTAAGTTAGCCACTCGTCAATGTTAACCGCAGGTGCCTTATCTGATGGGCTGCAGGCTCTCCCAGCAGGTGCTCTCAAAAGAGAGATGGCTGGTAAGAAACTGTTCACAGCGTTTTCACCTGATGAGAAACACCTATAGGAATCCTACTAGTCAGCAGTGCAAGTTTTAGCAACAACTGGCTATGGCATTGTTTGATCATGGCCAGGTTCACAGCGGTCAGGCCAAATCCACAAATGATGCCCTCCAACCTCTCACCTTTGAGGAGGTTCACATAATCCTTCCCGTCGTCCCATTGGCCTGAGGCACAGCCAGGCCTCCTGACTGTCCCCTGGACGGCACAGTGTCCTTGCTGCCACTGCTATTCCCATTCCAGGCAGTCACGAGAGAAGATTTCGTGACACTTATGTTCTTAAAAAATCATGCACAGTTATGATTTAATTAAAAAAACATGAAAAAGTGTTTTCAATAGTTTCCCTAGAGTTTACGATATTCACTCCACGTTGAAGTGTGCAGGTGTCTCACAATACAGCTTTCGTAATTTATCCCTCCTATTTCTTGTGACATTGCTGTCATTAATTTCAATTATCAATATGCTGTAATAATCTAACATTGTTACCATTACTTTAAACAGAGATTTCATATAACTAAGACAAATAAAAGATTTTATTTTACCTTTAAAAAAAATCACCACTACCTACACACAAAAAATGGTTGCTTCCAAACAAATATCTTTTTCAAACCTTTGGTTTGACTGAAACACCTTACACAGCTTTCCTACCTGGCAAATCCTTACATACCCCTTAGTATCTATGTGAGCTGTCAGGTGCGAGAGAAGCCTCCTGTGGTCCTGTCCCTGGGAGGACTGCCCTTTCTGGGCTCAGCCTCCTCTCAGAGGACACATGTGCAAAACACTGACTTCTTCCCAGACCCTTCTGTCAAGCTAGTGACCAATGCATTCTCCAAAATATGATAGGTGCATTGATACTTACCAATGGAAGGAAGGAATGTTCACTGCAACCTAAGGGGGAATGATCAGGACACCATTATTGATTTGTTATTCAATTAAAAAACATATATTGATTCATTATTCAATGTAATATTGTTATTGATATTGGAATATTCTTTCTGCTCACTTTGAGAATAACGTTGGGTCACATTAATCTGATCTCTTTCATTGGAATCTTTTTTCTAGGAATATATTATTTTGTCAAAGAGGGTTACTTAACTACTGTTGAGGCTCAGAAAACAGTACCCCAAAATTAAGGTCTCAGAAGCAGCAACAGAAGCAAAAGTTTTATTCTCTAAAGTTCTTCTGCCTTCTCAGGCCCATCTTCCTTCAAGGTTAGCTGTAAAACCAGAACTTCCTTCCCCAAGGCAGGTCATAGCAATCAGAATCCCTTTCCCCGAGGCCAGACATGAAACCTAAAAATGTTAGTCTAACTTTCCCTCTGTCTTTCTGTTTAAAAACTCGCCATAATGAAATTACCTGACTTACCTCTTGACTATGGGCCCGCGGAGGGCCCCACACCCAGAAGGACACTTCCAGAGAAGTGCAGAGGAATCTACACAGACAGGCCTTGCTTGGTCTGACTCAGTTTATTAGCATTGGTTCACATCTTCTTTGTCTCACCTTATTTCTACAGGGCTGTCCATACTTTGTTGAACTTAAACACAAAAAATGGACAATTTTCCCTGTTTCTTTGGGTCTTTATTCTGAAGACTCATCTATACACGTCTAATACACCTATGTGCCTTTTTTCCTATTAATCTGCCTTTTTGAGTTTATTTTTTAAGCAACCCTGCAGAGGGTCAACAAGCCCCTACCGTACCAAAAATAAAACAGGAAGTGGCCAAAGGCTCACAGCCTTCACGCTTAGCAAGCTCTACGATATCTTAGGATAAGGGAAGGGATAAAATTCTGAATTTCTATTCAGAAGATTAATCTGTGTATGTTTTTGTTACTTACAAAATATGCTGCAGGCTTTTGGTTGACATGCACAAACAGCTCCCCTGAGATTTATGAATAAACCCTGTGGAATTGAAAGCTGGGTAGGAGGAATAAATAAAACGTGAGGAAATATGAAATCAGTAAGAACTCATTTGTGGAGAATATGCTTTATTCTAAATTCTAATAAAATTTCATTTTTATTTTTGCTGGAAGCCTTATGCTGCTATAAGGGCAAATATAAACCTCAAAAGAAATTTTCAAATTTTCCCTGATGGAAAGGTAAAAGAGACTTCCTCTCTTTCCCCAGAGAATTTCCCTTAGGAAAGTGGTCATTGTAAATTTTTCCAAGTCCCTCTGAGGTGAGTAAATCTTTTTAAAAGCTAAATAAGCCTCTCTCCAGTTTTACAACCAGAGATGTTTTTCTCAAGGGCTTGGGGGCCTTTGAAATGTAATTGTCAATGAAATTAGTGCTTTCATCCCACCCTTGTGGTGGGAGAGTAAGACTTTAGGCACCTGACTCCTACTTGTAAAGCTACCTGTGTTGTCAAAGAGCAGTGAGAAATTCTATTATTCCTCTGGATAAAGGCAATTAACTAACACAGATGGCCACTTCCTTCACCAGGTGAAGTAAGGATGAACTCTATTTGATATAAATCATGCTCTTAACTCCTTTTTACTTGAGTACTAATTATTGTTTATCCTGAGAAAATATAAACATTGGATGGCATTTGCCTGACTATAGGCAAGGGTTGGATTGCTCTCGGTTTTTGTACCCCCCTTAGCAAATGTATGTGATGAGTACCACTGTCTTTCATGCTTATTCAATAACAAAATAACAAAAATAACAAAAATTCTAGTTTTGTGAAGAGGTTTTCTGGGATGACAGGAGCTTTTTGCTTTTACTTATTTTCTAACACTGTCAGCAAACTTCTAACATACTATATTTTAAGATACTAGGCATTTATGAAAATAATTTTCTCTAAGTTTATTTTAAAAAATTGGCTACCACAATAAGGAAAGGAAACATTGTCATTCAGTCACTGCTGACAGTTCAGGAAAGGATGGACTTTACAATTCCCATGGCCCTATATGTAAATATTTGAATTCTTGTGTTTTTGAAGAAAAAGGATAAAATGCATTTATATATTTTGTGTTTTGTGTGTATATATATATGCATAATACATATATGTATATTACAGACAGATGTGTATATTACGTAAATATGAAATAAATTGCTGTCAGGCATGTGAAGATGTTTAGTGTGGTATTGCAAAACACTTATGAACCCAATAATTATAAAGTAATTTTTATTCCTCCAACATGTTTTTGAAGCATCTATTTGTATATAAATGACACTGGAAAAGTCCTACATTTCTTTTTCTTCCTTGCACCAATTATAAATATTTTAAAAGTTAAATACTCAAAATATTTAAATTTTTTATGACATTCACTATGGTCTAGACTATTACTTTGCCTCGTTTTCTAAAAATGAACAACTTTGCTTGAGAAATTAATTTTTACCAGCATGTCAACTATTTCCTTTGGCAATTCAAAATGCATTGCTCAATCAATTGAGGTTTATTAAGCCAGTTTTAGGGTGTATCTACGGAAAAATAATCCACACACATGGAGAAATGACAATTAAGTTCTCGAAATCATCCTAGAAAAAATGCTACATTACCTCATTGCTGAATGTCAATATGGTCACCTTCACAGTACTGACATTGGGAAATTATGCACTGATGCCAATGCCTAGTACATCCTTCAAAGCAATTTTGGAATTCTTTTTCTGGAATGACCATCAGAGCTGTCATAATATTACCCTTGATGTCCTAAATGTCATTCAAATGTCTTTTTTTCAATAGTTCCTTTATCTTTGGGTGAAGAAAAAAGTCATTGAAGGTCAGATCAGGTGAGTAAGGAGAATGTTCAGCACAGCGTTTTGTTCCCTAGCTAAAAACTCCCTCATAGACAGTCCTGTGTGAGCTGGTGCATTGTTGTGATACAAGAGCCATGAGTTGTTGGCCAGGATTTCCATTTAAGATTTTACTGTTTCTCTGTTAGTGTTTACTTGTCTGCTATGCTTCTTATAGTCAGATGATGATTTTGACACACAATTTAACCAATTTTTGCAATGTTCTTATTAGTTCTGGTCATTACTGGCTACCCTGACCACTCTTCATCAGTGACACTTTCTCTCACTGCAGAAAAATGTTTAATCCATTTGTACACTGCTGTTTTCTTCAGAACAGTGAAGAAACTTGTACTAACATGTCCCTGATTTCACTTCCACACTTGCAAAGTTTAACAAGAAATTCATGAATGTTCGTTTGTTGCTCTAATGCAGGCTCCAGCATTCTTGTGACAGCGCACAAAAACATATAACAACAACAATAATCAACACTCACCACCACCCATCAACACTAACATAGCTGATATACCGAGGTTATGAAACCTTACCACATTGTACACTGCTGCCAACGTAAGCACGTGGTGGCACGTTCTTGAACTTAATTGTATCTGTGACTATTTTTGCCAAAGAACTTTTCAGGAAGTTTAGTATTTGTACATCACTTTAAAGGGAGGCATGTAGAAAGAGGGGCATGTAGACAGTAAGACAAATGATTATATTCTTACATTAGCTAGCGTCCAGGAAATCTACGTTTTACATAAGATAAGGTGGATGTTTGAAAAGAGAAAAAGAACAAAGAAAGAATGAGTTATACAAATATCTGGGTAGATGAAGGAATGATTGCTCTTTTCTTGTCTCTGTTCTGTACCTAAAAAGACAAGCTTGGAATCAATGTTATCAGTGTGGACTTGAATAGACTTTAGTTTCGGGAGCTAGACTTCGCTTGTAGACCTAAAGTTGCAATTGGTGTGCCCTTGTTTATGGAGCCCAGCAAAGAATTTCTTCATGCGTGATCTCCGGGGTCAGTCCCGGTAGATGCTTGAGGCCTTTTACCTTTACACCTGGATCTGGCTAAAGAATAATGTTGGTAACAGCTGCTCATTTGGAAAGGGGTGTCACATAACTCAGTCTCCAGGTTTCATCTTCCTTTTTGAATGAGGATTTGGGGTCAGTGGGGGTGAGGATCCTGAAATTTTTATTTTCCTTTACACTTTTGACTAGTTCAAGAAGAGAGAAGGGGAGGGAGATATCGGGAGATTTCAGGTTTCTGTGATATCATTTAACTAGTTGGTAAATCAGTGTAAATCAGTGTTACATGATACTGTGAACTTCAGCCACAAGAAAACAATTCCCCTGTCCTATTCCTGGCATTACTTGGCCTAGCTGTTTTGGTAACAAAAACAAATTGAAGGGCAGGGTTTACATTAGTGAATAGTTTTCAAATAGCTAAATAGTTCAATGAGAGAATGAAAATATTTTAAAATAATTTTGACTGTCATATAAATATTTCCTTTTTATCCTCCACCAAGATGTGTGACAAAGGCCACTGAAAGAAAATTAAGGGCTTATTTGTTTTAGTTCAGGAAAAATATTATATCAGAAAAGATTCCCAAGGCAGAACAGAATGATTTGGGCCTCCAGTTACTGGAAGTGTTAAAAGTTACAGGTTACAAGTTCGCAAAATATTGGCAAAAGTTTTAGCATTAAACAAAAGTATTGACATAAATGACTAGTAATCTCTCTGTAAGTCCAGAGAATTTACGGTGAAGCAGGAAATTGTACCTAATTGCAAATCAATAGCTACTTAATGAAGCAATCAGAAATATGGTCCATTCACATAATTCCAAGTTGCCTTGAGAAGTTACATTTTATCTAAAATAGATCTTATGGTGAGTTAAAAATGAAAGTAACTTTGTAAATGCCAATACACAGAACTTGTATACAAGTAATGTGATTTGTAATAAAATTTAATACATGAAAAAACTATCAAACTGTACTTTGGTATTTCTTATAGTGGGGATAAATAATGCAGGAAAAAGGAATACTTATGATACATGAACAAAATTTTTCATAACTGATATCAAAAGAAATTAGTACAAAGAGCCCCTTTAAGGGTGCTTAGAGGTACTAAGTAGGGGAGGGAAAATGCAGCTAAAATAACATTTACACGAAGTATAACACAATATAGAGGGGAGAAAATGTCTTTCTTTTGAGAGAATCATGTCCTAATAAGTGGTAGAGGCTCTCCCCACCCTGCTTCAAGAAGTTCTCAAATGCCAGCAGCCCCCATCCATGTGGAAGGGACCTGAGACCATAGAGTCTCTGTCTTGGCTCCAAACTCTTCTAAATCTTCCATTCAGGTTCTTTGTTCTCTCTCCATATTAACAGGAGAAAGAAAAAAAAGAAAAGAATAAAAATTAATCATCTTTATGTGAGGTAGGGAATGGCCCGACTCCCTGAAGACTTGCATAGGAGATAATCTCAGAAAATGAATAATAAAGATTCTTGCAGTTTCTATTTTAACAAGGATTTGGCCAATTATTGTTGACAAACTCATGAATATGATAATCAGCTCAGCCTCCCGCTTCCCTACTCCCAGCTATGCAATAACAGTCCGCAGAGCGCATCCATCTCCGTGGCTGATGCTGGCAGGGCCCTAGCCTGCTTCCGAAGACATGAGTTAAATTCCTGAGATATCGATACTACCCCTGCTGCTCATAATTCCTTTCTATTGCCCGTCAACACCTGGTCATTTTTATCTGATGAACATACTCACCACTGGGTTTCCAAGCAGGACACTGCAGTTATTCATTTATACCCACAATTTATTAACTCTGTTACAGTCATGAACATAAAGAGTTTGGGTGTGATTCCATATTTTGCTGTTCCTTTTGAAATTTATTTCAAGGCACTTTGTGACCCTGTAACTTTGAAGGACCCATATAAAAGAGAGTTTATTATTAGAGCTACATCCAGCAGGGTGGCTTTTGTTATAGGCCTGGCAGCCATTCTATGAGAGAGTTCTTTTGGTTCTTTCTATGGACTAAAAACCTCAGTTAAAATTAATCAGATGGCTAAGCCATATTGGCAGTTTTATACCTATTGACATAAATGTGTGAACAAACTTTGTAATCTAAAACTATTGACCTGCATGTTTTTTCCTTACCCCAACTCATTCCTTACATGTAGATTCAAACTTCAGTATTTGGGTTACTGGTTGAG
>CAUYON010052230.1:0-50347 GCA_963573935.1 Arctocebus calabarensis
GACAGAGTCTCACTCTATCGCACTCGGTGGAGTGCTGTGGAGTCACAGCTCACAGCAACCTCCAGCTCTTGGGCTCAAGCGATTCTCTTGCCTCAGCCTCCCAAGTAGCTGGGACTACAGGCGCCCGCCACAGCGCCCAGCTAATTTTTGATGCAGTTCGGCCGGGGCCAGGTTTGAACCCGCAGCCCTCGGTATATGGGGTCGGCGCTCCACTCGCTGAGCCACAGGTGCCGCCCGGTATTAGAAATTTCTGATGGTAAAAAGTTTTTAAAATCCTTATTACATTTTAAAAATCAGTGTTAATACCTTCTTGGCTTTAATGTCCACATCCAGTCAGGCGTCACATCCTACGGACCCTAGGCTTGACGCATTTCCCCCAGCATACACATATTCCTTTTCATGCCCGGGTCATTCCTCTCATTCAGTACCTCATCTCTTATTCTGCCCAACCACAATCTCTTCTTCAATCTCTACATGGCCTGTTATTCCCCTAAACACAACTCCTACAAAGTTACTTCTCTAACCACCAACTGTCTTTTCACAGGTCCCACTGTGTATTAAACCCACAACCCACTCACCAATGGCCTCTAAAGTATAGCACCAACCTCCCTTTCCCACCTGATTACTCATTTCTTAGCCCATTAACTTTCCCCTCTATTCCCGTTTACTTTCCACCCATTCTTCTACAGGCTTCTCAAATACAGTAAAAGGTGCAACTCTTCTGAAGTATTCCAATTGTTTATAGTCTCAATCTCCTACCAGCACCCAACATAAGTATTTTTTTACGTCTGTTTTTATTGTTTTACTCCCGAGTGTTTAAAACTGGACTACCCTGGTTCAGCACCTTGTTGTACTACTTACTGTTATATTAATAGTTAGTACCCTTACACAATTAAATTACCCATGCCTTAATTCCCCCATCTGTGAAATGAGGACATTATTAGTACCTATCTCAGAGAGTTGCTCTGAGAAACACAAAAATGAATTCATAAAGATAGCCTGGCCCATTGAAAGTATTTAAAAACGTTACCAAACATGTGGTAGCTATTATTCTCATCACTATTCTTTATCATTAGAGGCAAGACAAAAGGTGGTTAAAAACAACACTGGAATAAAGAAAATAAGCCTCGTGACTCCGCAAATGGCAAAAAACATTCTTTTCTAGTCATGCTACTTAATCATTAAAATAAAGGTCATAAGGTCTATTTTATAGTTGTAGAAAAGATTAAATCAGACATTTTGTTAAAAAGAAAAACAACTGGCTCGGTGCCTATGGCTCAAGGGGCTAAGGCACCAGCCACGTACATCTGAGCTGGCGGGTTCAAATCCAGCCCCGGGCCTGCCAAACAACGACGGCTGCAACCAAAAATGGCGGAGCATTGTGGAGGGCGCCTGTAGTCACAGCTGCTTGGGAGGTGGAGACAGGAGACTCGCTTGAGCCCAGGAGGTTGCTGTGAGCTGCCACAGCACTCTATCCAGGGTGACAGCTTGAGGCTCTGTCTCCAAAAAAGAAATGTACAGCAAGTGTTACACTAATGTTCCACTGTTGTAATACTATTTATGTGTTTATAATTTACGGATTTAGAACTAAGGCACAGAAAGTGTAAATGTTTTTTCCCAAATCTATCGCTCCTTTCAAGAAATAGACAAAAATGCAATAAAGAGATTTAAAATAGCCAAAATATCAATATCACCTCTTTCGTTTACAAGGGATTTCCACTTTTCAAAACATGTTATCCCCCAATGAGGATTGTTTTTGCTATTCTACAAGCACTAAAAGAGACATCAGACTTTCAAAATTAATGTAGATACAGAGTTTAGTGGAACTGGTATTGTGTATTTTCATAACTTGGCTTTTTGAAACTAAAATTTAGTAAATAAAAACATCAATAAGTGGGCCTTTCCTAGGGGAATCCTGAATTCTAAGTCTAGGCAAGGGCTCAGAGCTGTTCCCACCAACTTTTTCCCACAGCACGGCCTATGCTCTCCTATTCTTTGTAACTTTCGGCTAGAATGACTACTCTTCCTCGGTTTCCCTCCTGGGGGGGGGGCGTTACCTATCCACGTGAAATGTTAAAATGTCATTATCATGGTAATTTTTTACTTGTAAGCAGAAGACAAAACCAAAATGCTATGGTATCTTTTTTACTGTTAGCAGCAATGATGATCAATAGATGACTGGCTCTCTGATTGAAATTTTTGGATACAATAAGCTGTGAATGGTGTGTAAATTATAATACTGAGCCAAGTTCTGGAAATGTCTTAGATAATATTCTAAATATGAATAAGAGCTGCTTATGGCCTTGTTTGGGTGTGCTTGCTATTCGACATAGTGCTCACACAAGCTTATGACAGGCACTATTAAACTGCAGTCTCTCACTGTTTACATTTTGTGGCACTGCCACTGTACAGAGTAACGTTACCGTACTTTTTCGTGTTTTCTGTCAGAGTCTATTCAGCCAATCATTGAAAATGGTATCAGGATGCAGGGTTTAAGTATGGAAATTATAGAGAAGGTTACCATACCCTCCAGACCAGGGAGGGCCTTCAAAAATACGTTTTTGGAGGGATAAACTATATTCATAATTGTGACATTTCTACCATAGCTACACCTTCTGGGGGTTTATATCATTTTCTTTTACTAAGAGTCATGTCAAATTAGATGCCCTGGCTGTTTCTGGCTAAATTCTCCTTTCTAATATACATTTTTCTCATTGCTGATAAATACATATTACAACATTTATTCTCCCAAAATGAAATCTGTTTTTTTGTATGTTTAAGTATTTCTCCACTATTTAACTTTAATATATAGATTTTTAGCATATATTAAAGTTGTATTACAATAGTAATTATAATGTAGTTGTAACTATCAATCTGTTTTCAATCTCACTTTCTCTTGAGCAAATTCTTTACATTCACTAACCAGCTCATTTATCTACTTTGGTTGTCCAAAATATTTGTGACTATTTAGTAGCAGCAAAAGCTAATATTTTATGTTATCAACAATAAAACTAAGGGAAAAAAATCTATCAGTATTCTCATACAGGACATTAGGAAACAAATAATTTCTGCTAAATAAAAGAACTAAATAACTCAGCATATGCATAAAAATTCAACAATAGATGTTAAATATAAACAGGGAAAATATGGACCCATTGCTGAATAGATAAAATTAAAACCAATTTGCCAGAATAATAAGAGAGGTTTGGTAAGGTTGACCTGACCCACAAGACCTTTTGCTTCTCATTATTCACGTTATAATTGTTCCTTTATAACACATACATGGGTTAGAGCTACATCAAGACTTATCTTTCCTTTATCTGAATTTTCATACCTGTGTTGCCTAAACATTGCTTATGAAATGTTGCTTTCTACTTCACAGTTACTTTCAAAGCTCTTATTTTTCCCTACCATATCATCATTTGAGGACAAGTATATCTCCATTGAACTTCATAGATTTCATTAAGCCTAGTGTGATTTTTTTTTTTTTTTTTTTAAGAGACAGAGTCTTACTTTGTTGCCCTCAGTAGAGTGCTGGAGTGTCACAACTCATAGCAACCTCCAACTCCTGGGCTTAGGTGATTCTCTTGCCTCAGCCTCCCGAGTAGCTGGGACTACACGCCCAGCTATTTTTCTGTTTTTGCAGTTTGGCCAAGAGCGGGTTTGAACCCGCCACCTTCAGTATATGGGCCTGGCGCCCTACTCAATGAGCCACAGGCGCCTCCCCTAGTGTGATATTTTTGTCATAATATATAGTCACTCATGGATCAACTTTACATGATAAAATAATATTTCAAGTGAGCAATTTAAGTCTGTTTCATGCGATCAAACTTGTTACCATTAGCTTTTTTGTTGTTGTTGTTTTTTTGGAGACAGTCTCAAGTTGTTTCCCTGGGTAGAGTGCTATGATGTCACAGCTCACAGCAACCTCCAATTGCTGGGCTTAGGCGATGCCCTTGCCTCAGCCTCCCAAGGAGCTGGGACTACAGGTACCCACCACAATGCCCAGCTATTTTTGTTGTTGTTGCAGTTGTCATTGTTGTTTTAGCTGACCTGGACCAGGTTCAAACCCACCAGCCTCAGTGTATGTGGCTGGTGCCCTACTCACTGAGTTACCAGCACTGCCCATCTTCAGCTCTTTAAAACAGGTAACTTTAGTTAATAGATTCTAAACTTTTAAAAATAAAAATGTAGAGAAAATCCAGTGTCAAATATAACTTAAAAAAAAAAAAACTATGTTAGAGAAAGAAATGTCTTCATTTTGTGATGAACAAAATGGGACTGAAGTGAAGCTGGTATCAGAATGGGCATCAGTAGTGGTCTTTTGACCTCATTTATCACAGTTATTTTAATAACGTCATTTAACATGCAGGTGATATGAATAAATTGACATTGTCTTAGGAAAGTGTATTTTCATGTATGTATTCACAAACTGTCTCCACACTTCACAGAAGCAATTATTTTGTGTTATCTTGATTGGCTATTATTTACCTTTTTGGATATATAAAAGATACATCTCTCAAATTCTTAAAGAAATGTCAAAAGAGATTAAATTTTTTTCCTTCAGAGCATACATTTTACTTAAGCATGATAATACTTAGAAACACCTTCACCTTTTTTGAATAGTTGATCTCAGGGGGAAAGTAATTCTCTACTCTATCCAATATGGCTACATTGCATTTTGAGATTAATATATCCTGAACTTTTTCAACAAAAGATACTCATAGAAACCTAGAGTGATATCACAAAAATAGTGGGAAAAATAGCAAATACAAATGCCTAATAACTTTAACACAAATCTTTATTTCTACAGTTGTCAAAGGCACAGGTAATGAGAAACCTCTCTAAAAACATGAACTGTCATCTGAAAGAGATGTACTGGCTACGTCACCAAAAATAAACTTAATAATATGTAGAAAACTATAACCATAAATTTTCTGTTCTTTTTCTCAAGGACTTATCTACAATGCTTACATAAATGTATAGTTTTATGATGTGAAAAACACTACATAAAAACCAATTTCCCTACCTCAAACTTACAAATATATGTCTAGGGGCCTTTAATGCAATATGTCAGTAGCTCTTCTTGAATATTCCACTTTGCAATCAATAATTCTGCAACCATTAGTGAATATGCTGCATGACTCATCAGAAACCATAGACAAAGTTAATGGGGATCACTCTCCCCTCACCCTCCACATGCACGCTGACACTAATGGAAGCCATACCTCATACACAGAAGACAGATTCAAGATGGCACCAAGCCAAGAGGCAACTCTTCTTGACGCTCTATAGATAATCTGTCCCCCTCCCCCAAAGAACCCACTTCACCCATCTTGTATCTTTGGCATCCTTCAGGAAAATAATAGTAAGCATACTTTATATGGTTAGAAAAGAGCCACATTTTTTCAGCTTAACACTGCGCATGGTAAAATGTACTTCAGTTATGAAAATATCTGAAAGGAATGTTTCTAGGACCTATGCCATTGTGCTTTGTTTACCAGTCAGATGCTTTCTCAAGAATGTGTTCAAATTATAAAGACAATGTTTCCACGTATATAAATTCTTCAAAACCCATAACACTACCACAGAAACACATTTTACCTTTCCTGACATTCAAAACACCCACTCCCTACAGGTAAAAACCTTTCATTCTCATGAATTCATTAATTTTTTATTAACATTTGGTCAGGAGTTTGGGTTTAGTTGGTGTTTTATTTTCTAAAGAGAGAAAGTCATCACAAAAGAAAATACCTATTAAGCATTTGAAGATAATTGCTGTTTACTCAAAACTATTTTAAAATAAATTTTAGTGACTTGTTTATGTTTGGTAACTTCAGGACAATGATAACTATAGTGTCTCTAAAATGTTTCTAAGTAACAATGATACTCTATTCTGGCCTTTGAGAGGTGTTAAGACTCATCCCTTAATTATAAGCCTTTCTCTGTTATTACTACCTCACCACTAAATCTCTAAACTAAATAGTAGTTTTGAGAAAATAAAAATAGATGTTAGACGGTATGTTTTCTCAAATTTTGTTTACAATGTAGAAGAAAGACAAGGTATTTCTACGTATAATAAACTTTTTTGTCTTGTATTGTCTTGTCTTGTCTTTTATTTATAAGTCAGTTTTGTGTTTTAACCAACCAACTCTTTAAGCTTTCCCTCAAAACACTGTTTTTCTGCTTTATTCTAGAACAGTATAAATATGTCCAATATAAATATGATATTGGCTACAGTTGTTATATCAAGTTTTTCAGCAGCTATGGTAAAAAGGACAAAGAAAAACGTGAGGCTAACCTCATAAAACATTCTATTGGAACTCATGTATCTGAAATATTATTGTTAAAACATTAATCAACATAAAAACATTAGTCAGATATTTTATATTCTTTCTCTCCTACCAAGTTTTCAAAATCCAGTAGTATTTTACACTTGGAGCAAATCTCAATCCAGACTAACCACATGTCAAAAGCTCAATAGGTACACATGGCTATTGGCGACTGTACTTGGGCAGCACATTCTAGATTTCCAAAAATGTTTAGCTTTTTTGGCCTGAAAGGTCAGATACTTTAAAATCTTCCTGTGTGATCTATATTGCTGTGGGGATGTTATACTGAGGCAACTGTTCAGCAAACATGTTCCACGTCTTTCTTCTGTTTCCCTAACCCTTTTATCTCCTGACCACCATGAATGAATGAAAAAATCCAAGCACCTAATCTTTTCAGCTTCTTTTAAGCAACAGCTGAGATGCTGTCTAATCTGACCATCTTCTATCACCAAGCAGAAAGCCAGAAGGGGTAGCAGGGCTGTTTATTCTCTCTCTTTCCATAAATAGCTATATCAAATAGAGGGCTAAGGTATAGCAACAATGTCAAATGCAAGGGCATTGTGTTTGTTTGTTTGGGGTTTTTTGCTTACAATGAAGACAGAACATTTTATATAATAAAGTAACACACCTGTCCTTGATAAGAGATACCATTTTACCCTTTTTCACTCCAGGAGAAATTTTGGGATAGTCTGTTCTTGTTCTGGAACAAACCCAGTGTTTCATTTCATAGGGATTCTGTGCCCAGAGGAAGAACAGAATGTTGGAATCAAAATTTAATGAATTCAACTTGGAATCTAAGTTTGCCTCAAATGTGAAAAAGTAAACATAGGCAATAATATCTCAAACTACATAACACTTTGGTTTCTCTTGGCATAGCTGCGTAAAGTTCCATACTTGATGTATATCTACACACAAATTCGGTTCTTAGCTGTATGAGGGAAAAATTAAACCAGGCATTTGTGAGGTTTTCTAAGTCTCTCAGGAATAATAAAACCTCATTATTATGTCTTCAGTGACACTATAATTACAGAGGGA
The DNA here is from genome assembly GCA_963573935.1 of Arctocebus calabarensis. NCBI lineage: Eukaryota > Metazoa > Chordata > Mammalia > Primates > Lorisidae > Arctocebus > Arctocebus calabarensis. The sequence continues at coordinate 7,368 of CAUYON010052230.1, forward strand.
TGAACAGGTCTTCTGGTGCTGACCCAACCTGTTCTTTAAAACACAAAAGGCAACTTTTGTAGTCTTACGTGAGGAAAACCTCCTTTCAAAAAACAAACTAAAAAACAGAAACCTATGTCTATCTTTCAAAAGAAAACCTAACACAGTGATTCAAAAAACAAAAATGAAAATGCACAAAACAGAAGAAAACTGAAACACTGCACGTGTCCTAAGAAACAGTTCTGAGCAGTTGTCAACAGCTTTAACAAAGCCAAGTCTACGTCTAAGACTCCTGGGCTGAATTTCACAGTCGTTCAACTTTTATTTATTTATTTATTTTTTGGGTCCGGGTGATAATATTTTATATCAACAGCAAGACAAGGAGAAACACCAACGCTCTCAGGAACCCCCACGGAGAGAGAACTGCGGGGGTGAGGGTCGCTTATACTGGTACAGAAGAGCTACATACTCATCGCCCTCCGTGTATAAACAGAGCTGTGTTCAAACCGAGAGGCAGGCACACAGGGTCCACCGGGCTAGCCTTGCAACGCACTTGCAGAGGGCCCACAAGCCTAAAAGCATTGATGATGACCTCGCTCGCGGTGTTTTAATTTGTTGCAGAAATCTCTCAGAGTACAGCAGTCTACAATCCGGCTACTATCGCTTGTGCTTGGGCTGGTGGGCAAACAGGGTAAAGCCCGTGGCCGTGACCTTTCTGGCATCTTATCACTCAACTTTAATCCGGGGGAGGCAAAGTCCACCGAAGTGCACGGCAGGTCCCAGCAGCCGCGTATCCCCGGGCCCGGGAGACTCAAGCACACAGCCCGTCTCGCAGCAGCACCCCCGTAGGGGCGAAGCGCTGGGAGGTGAAGGCGCTAAGCTCCACCATATACCTGCTCGGGTTACAGGCTCCGGAATCAAAGTATTCTCACATGACACATTACTACCAATAACAGATTCCGGCTCCGTTTAAAAAAAAAAAAAGAAGAAGAAGAAAGAAGAAGTGGTGTGTAAGGGGGGAGCTACATATTTGTCCTGCTTTTGTCTCAAAACCAGAACCCAAGCACTAACCACTTTTCATTCTTTACAACCTTTCATGAAAGCAATTCAGTCGACCAACTGCGGCTCCACCCAGAGAGCTTCTATACTTACTTTTCTTACAGTTTTTGAGTGACGCACTACAGAACGATGGAAAAAAAAAAAAAAAGCCCACGAACTAGAAGCAGCCCTCTCATGCAGGGCGTCTGCCTGCAAACTTGGCAAACTGGACTGAAATACAGCACTCTCCATATAAGGCAGCCCAGCTAAACATGCCATGCGTAATTTATGGGGAGCAGGCAGAGAATTAACCTTTGCGTGCACATATTCGGCCCAGATGAAACCCGGAGCGGGTGGCAGCCCCGGGGCCGGGGATGCGGGAGCCGCCCGGGACGGACTCGCTCCCTCCCGCGACAAAGGTAACGAAGCTGCGAGCACACTTCACGCACCTGTTTCCCTCCTCGCCCCCCGCCTCTGTCTCGATCTCTCGGCCGCCGAGCAGCGCGCCGGCGGAGCCTGGCAGTGTCCGCAGCGGCCGAGGGGACGGGCCGAGGGGACGGGCCGAGGAGCCGCGCCGCAGCCGCAGCCGCAGCCCCGCCGCCCCGGAGCGCGAGGCGGAGCGACAGCCGCCCCCGCCCGCCGCGGCCCCAGGCGCGCCCCGCGCCCCCGCCCGCCGCGGGCAGCCCCGAACAATGAGGAGCGGCGGCGCGGCGCCGGGAGCTGCGAAACGCAAACTTACCTCTCACATCTTCTTCTCAGAGGCGGCCCGACTGTGCGGCGAGGGCCCGGGGCCTCGTGGGAGTCATGCCTCCGAGATGCCCGCGGTGGAAAATGCAGCTTGTCAGCCCCTCGTCACGCGAGCATGCTGCGCGCCGCGACTCACCCAGCCGCAGTGAAAAGGCTGTTGCATGTCGCCGTGCAGCCTCTTATCGCCGAGCTCCGGTTTCCGCTGCTGCTGCGCGGCCCCTCCCCCGCCCGCCCAGCCCCGCCAGGAAGCCCGGGGCGGACTCGCCGAGCCCGGAGCGCGCGCGGCGGCGGAGCGACGCGCCTCGGCCCCCGGCCCGCGCCCTCCCGCCCCGGCCGCCGCCGCACGGTCTCCCCGCAGCCCCGCAGAGTCCGCCGCCGCCGCTCCTCGCCGCTCGCCCGCCGGCGCCGGCAGCAAATCGGAGCCGGAGCCGGCGCCCGCGCCGCGCATCCCCTCGCCCTCCCGTTGGTATCTTCCACCTCGTGCGTCCCACATCGTAACTCGGGGCTACGGGGCGCGGGGGACGCGGCCCGCTACGCGCTGCTCCTCCGGGCAGCCGGCGCCCCGGCGGGGCGGGTGGGCAGCGGCCCTCGCGGGGGCTCTGCGGGGACACCGGCAGCGCTGGACGAAGGCTGCAGTCAGACCCGACTTACACCCTCGCGTCTGGCGCGGCTGCCGCCTTCAAGCGCGCCGCACGGTTTTTGAACCTGGAGGGCTAACGGGCGGAAAACCTTCTGCAAGACTGCGGGTGAACGTCTTTCTGGAGGAAAAGGATGTCCACAGTTTTGGAATTCCTTGACCAAAAAACGATCGTCACACAAGCACAAACACATAACCCACTTTCCTTCTACTTTGCAAATAGTTAGAATTTAAAACCCGCTGTATTCCCAGCTCTGCCTCGTGTGAGTTATAGAAAGCAAAGTTCCTTACTTAAAAACAGAATGCTGTCTTCTGAAATACTGGAATATTCTTAGGCAAATAAGCCATGTTTTTAACGGCAGGAAGTAATAAACCACAGCCCCAAATCATAATTCGCGGGGTGCTACACGATGTTACTCGGGTTCGCCTTGAACGGAAGGAGTCCTGAGTTGCTGTGATGTAATAAAGTTTGAGAGGTTTGGGGGCGGAGTTTCCTTTCAGTTTAAGGGGTTTTCATAACTTATTCAAGGATGATTCCAACTAAAAGGGATTGTTCCACGTTTTAAACACACGATTTGGGACAAAATGCTGGATATGTACAATGTTCTTCCTGCACATGAAGAGGGCGGAGCTGGCTTAAGAGCAAAAAACATCCAAAAGGTACTAAATAAAATACGGAATACCTTCCAGACTTGAGTTCTTCTTGGCTAGATCCACAAAACACTGAGCTGATATTGTGCACTTGATCCCTTCCAGAACAAATTAATTAATTAATTAATTAGTGCCACCTCTCAGTGTTAACCAATAAAAAGTGCTCGGCCTGAGCAAGAGCAAGACTCCACCGCTAAAAAAAAATTAGCTGCGCATTGTGGCACCTGTAGTCCCAACTACTAGGGAGACTGAGGCAAAAGGATCACGTGAGCCCAAGAGTTTCAGGTTGCTGAGAGCTGAGGCACTTTACTGAGGGTGACAAAGTGAGACCCTGCCTCAAATTAAAAATACCCAAGTGTCCACAGAACTGAAACAAATTAAAAGGACATTGACACTTTCTCGAAAAAATAGAGATGAGTGCTTTTTTTTTTTAGTTTTTACATTTTTATACAGATGGGTTGCCACTATGTCAGGCTCTGTGTCCAACTTCTGGCCTCAAGCAATCCTCCCTCCTTGGCCTCCCGAAGTGCTAGGATCACAGGTGTGAGCCACAGTGCCCTAGCCAAGGTATGGGTACTTTCTATCTGCCAATTACTAACTACCCAAATTGATGAAGACTGCGTACTAGAATGAGTAAGACAGTGTCCCTGTACTCAAGGATAAAACATTTGCTAGAGAAGACAAAAATAAACCAAGTGATTCAGCCTGAAGGATAAGGTGCAAAAAGGTGGAGGCAGTCCTATGAGCGCATGATAAGCCCAGAGAAGGGTCAGGGAAGGGTTCCTGGAGGACTTATATGTAACTAGTGCCTTGAACGGTGTTTAGAAGGAAGTTAGCAAGATGAAAAAAAAAAAAAAAAGGGGTTGGGGGATTGAATCCAGGTGGAGTGGAAGAAAGAACAGGGCACGTACAGAGGGAAGTCCACACTTTCTGTTAGAGGCGAGGGAAGCAACATGTCCCGGAGTGGCAGGAGACGGGGCTAAAAGTAGCTCTGTATTAAACCAATGAGTCTCAGCTCTACTCTGAGAACTGGGATAGAACTGGACGAGCTTACACAGCAAAGGGATAGACGAAGTCTGGACTTGTACCGGCAGCATGGAGGGTGAATGGGAATGTGGGGTGGTGGCCAGTGGAAGGGTGGTGGGTGTGGACAGACTGGAAAAATGACTCATGCAGGGAATGAGGAAGGGAGGAGCCTCAAGAGACACTCAAATCCTACCGAATTGTCTGCTACTTTTCTTTTAATTTCTTCAGTTTGCCTCCCATTCTCTCTGACAACAGAGGCCCGATTTCTGAGCTGAGCCAGTCCCCTTCGCACCTGCTGCGGGGCTGGTGCACTAGCGGCCTTCCATGCCCTCCTCGGAATGACCAGTGAACCACTAAGAGGTAATCCCAGAGGTGGAAATTTATTTTTGATTGTTCTCAGACCCTTGGAGACTTCCAAAGTAGAACTTTGGTTTTCATGTCTCGTGTGGGATACAAAATTTGCTGTTTGGAACAATGTGGTAAAACTTTGAACCTGTTTATTGTGCAAAGGGGGGGAAATTATTTTTCTACTTCAGCACTGAAGGAGGAAAGGACTTCTGAGAACAAAAGAGAAAATGAAACGGAGACAAATGTTCTCCTCCACTGAACAGAATACAAAGTAATATCAGAAAGATCCTTTAATGTAAAATAACCATCCTAGCAAATGACAAGGAAAAGAAAAAATGTTATTTTACATTAGATAAAGGACAAGGAACGACTAAGAAGACTTGTAAAACAATGGTTCATCTAGAACTCAAAAACGAGTCTAAATAAATTGTGATATGAAACCACACTGCCACTGATTTAGCCTACTTTATTATAATTAATAACATTATAACTTGAGTAATGACATTTAAAAATTTAAAGCAGGTTAACAAACACCAGTTTCTATGTCAAAAATATTAAATAATGTTGTTAGCTTTTAACTACCAGCAGCATCCTAACTACATTTCAAATTGTGGAAATTACTAAAAAAGCATTAGAATAATACAAACTTAACTGTTACATATTTAGAATATAGTTGATATCCCCTGTGTGCCAGAAGAACATTAGGGTTTCTCTTATTTTTACCAAATGTAGTCATAGTCCACACATTCATGAGGGGGCATATCCACAAGTATAAAAAGAAGGTCATTTGTGAGTGGAGAGAGAAATTATGGAAAACAATTTTGGATAAAAAAAAAAAAACTAAATTTTCAGATGAAGGAAAGGATATTCACTGCAGGTTCCTGAAATATTTCAGTCCATTCAGGTTTTAATTACACCAATGAATCCCAATAGAAATAAAGTTAAGGAATATGATTTTTAGAGATAGCCTCTACTCCCTGTTTACCAATAATAAAGTTAAGATAATGGTAGCATTTATCTTTTACAGTCCAGTGGGAGTGTTTAAGACACCTGTGTAACTGTGTGAATGTGTATGTCAGTTGTTATTTTCTTGTTCTCTACACCATACACACAGCTCAGTAAGCTCTCATTGCCTCCCAAATAGAATTTGCCTTTTCTGGCATAAGAAAAAAAAAATCACCTACATCAAAATATCCCAAGAAGTTACACTTGTAAAAAACATAAATATGAAAAAGTCTTAGATCACTGATCTTGGAATGTTGTTTTTATCATACTAGGATAAAAATAACCAATTTAAAAGATGGTGTCAAAACCGGGACCTAGTCTCAAGTCCCTTGCTTTCTTATCCGTGCCTAAGCATAGATGGTAAAGAGAAAAAACAATAAAGTGCTTTAAATAGTCTTGTGTGGAGAATCGATTTTAAGTAGATGCTTTCAATATATCTAAATTAGATTTCACGACAGAGTGGAAGAGAGAGGGAATACCCTCTTCTGTAGCCTAAATGCAAACTTGTTCAAATATCTGAATAAATATACTTGATAGAAAGAATTACATGAATGCTGTGGATCTTCACAGGCCTTTATATATTCACAAAATTCTTTATGTTATACCCATTGTTTAAATATAAATAATATTCTAACATATTTCATATAATTTTATATATAACAATATATGTATTATGTATGGCATATATACTATTTATTGTATCAATAAAATAATTGTAAAAATATTATATAAATCAAGCTATTATAAAAATTAAAACAATTAAAATATTAACTCTATTCGCATTTCTCTATTAAGCTATTTTGCCTAAAAGTTGAACCTATGATCTTCAATATAATTATTTTAGGATCTGGCAATAAAGAAATAGAAAGCAAATACATTTCATAATTAAAAGTTTCAAACCATAGACTTTCTCTAGTGAATGGAATGCTAGAGACAGTCTGGCCCAGCTCCCTCATGAGACAGGAGGAGAGCACTGGATAGGAAAGGTGGCATCCTGGCTGAGCAGAACTGGCATCAATGTCTTCTGAACCTTTCTGCCATTGATTTTCATTGACTTTTTTTGCTTCAAGACGATGGGGACAAAAAGAAGCAGCCCTAACGTAGGCCTCAGAACTCCCCAAGTGTAGTGTGAAAGGGAGCCACTGTAGACTTCAGAGGATCCTTCCGCCTTTCTCCTTTCTCTTTGCCTTCTTTCCCTTTTTTTTGAGATAGATCCTCAAGCTGTTACCCTGGATAGAGTGCTGTGGCATCACAGCTGACAGCAACCTCCAATTCCTGGGTGCAAGTGAGTCTCCTGCCTCCGCCTTCCAAGTAGCTGGGACTACAGGCGCCCGCCACAACGCCTGGCCATTTTTTGGTTGCAGCCACAATTGTTGTTTGGTGGGCCCAGGTTGTATTCGAACCTGCCAGCTCAGGTGTACGTGGCTGGCACCTTAGCCTGGTGAGCCACAGGCACCAAGCCCTTCTTTCCCTTTTTTTTTTTTTCCCCATTTTCTATCCTTCCATTGTTCTAGCCATTCAGAAACACTCTTTCACTCAATGACTTTATTCATTTTACAAGTGTTAATGGAGCATCGACCATGGTGAAGTCCTATTCTAGGCACTGTGGTACAGAAAGAAGCAACACAGACATCACTTTCTTCAAGGGGTTACAGTCATCTGCTGGGAGATAAGCAAGGAACAAGTAAAACACAAACAGAAAAAAAGGTGAAAATATGAGATCATTGAAGACAAAGTAAAATGAGGCAGGTTGAGGGGCTAAAGAGGGAAATTGTACTAAAGGATCAACAAGGACTGATGTGGTGCAACGTAGGCAGAGTTCTTCGTGATGTGAGGAATATTCAGGGGAGAAACATTCAATATAGCGGGAGCCCCACGTCAGGAGGCCTGTGGCCTGCGCTCACAGTAGGGCTGGAGAGCCACTGGGGAATCAAAACTAATTAATCTCTTGGGCGGCTCCTGTGGCTCATCGAGTAGGGCGCGGCCCCATATGCCGAAGGTGGCGGGTTCAAATCTGGCCCTGGCCGAACTGCAAAAAACAGAAAAATAGCCAGGCATTGTGGCGGGCACCTGTAGTCCCAGCTACTGGGGAGGCTGAGGCAAGAGAATCACCTAAGCCCAGGAGTTGGAGGTTGCTGTGAGCTATGTGATTCCACTGCACTCTACTGAGGGCGATAGAGTGAGACTCTGTCTCTACAAAATAAATAAATAAATAAATAAATAACGTTTAAAAAAACTAATTAATCTCAAGAAATTTAGAGTTCAGAAAGGGTAAAATATGAATCTTATTCAAATTGTTAGCACTCAAAATGCAAAACTACAATTAAGATATTTTTTGTCAGTGAAGCCATCAAAGTGTTTCATTATATTGATGGTGGGTGTAAGAATGGGGCAGTGACACATTATCCAAATTTGCTTTTCACAAAGATAGCTAGATAACGCTTGACTGCTGCGGGAGGCCGATGGCCTATTCTCAGCACAGAACGCAGGAAGTACCCCTCTGCTGAGAAGGAGAGTGGACCAGAGCAGGGGTCCCGTCCAGGAAGGCCTGGGGAAGCAAGTGGCTGGAGGCCCAGCAACAGGAGGGCATCTGGCTGAAAGCCCCTAAACGTTCGAATCTAGAGTCGAAGGGAATCCGTAAGATTCCTTGTCTTAAGGAAACTCCTGGATTCCTTAAGCTCTGTGGCTTAAGAAAAGTACACAGGTGGTGTGCCTGTGTGTGTATGTGCCTTATTTAGGCTCAACACAATATAGGAAATTCATGATTAATTCAGCATTTTTATAGCGACAATCTATGTTTATAGCAGTTATCAGTTTCCAAGTTCTCAGAGACAGTCATTGTTAGTATTACAGTTCATTCCCCTGTAGGTTTTTCCAATGCATTTTTAAAAACATAGTTGATGTTATACTATACATGCAACTTTTTGATCTGCTTTTTAAATTGAATCTCTTAACACAACTTGATCAAACAAATGACATCCCCCATATCCTTTATTAAAATCTTCATTTTTCATGAGGTAATGAAGCTTGAAAATTGACCCTTGACCAAAGCTTTGCAGCTTATGAGAAGTCAAACCTCCTGTTTCACAGCTTGTATCCCAAAACACTGAATTACTTTATTTAATGTGTAATATATTTCTGAACACTCTATAGCTTTGAGTGAGATGCTTGCACTGGACTGTAATTAAGGAAATGAAAATATGCAATAGTGGTCTTTCAATCAATTAAAAAAATGCAAAAGTAGGGATATGCCTGTGGCTCAAAGGAGTAGGGCACCTGACCCATATGCCAGAGGTGGCGGGTTCAAATCCAGCCCTGGACAAAAACTGCAAAAAATTAAAAAATGCAAAAATAAATATAAAACAGGTAGCCAGAAGGTCAAAATGAACATGTTATCTGTTTATACTTATAATGCATAATTACATGTAATATGGTGAAACATTTCTACCATTTCATAAAATTGTATATTGCAGCATAACCCAGAATTCCCTTGTAACCTTTAAAAAATAGTATCAATTTAGTAATAGATCTTACTTAGTAGAAATATAGTGCAACTGTTTTATGTGCTATAAGCTGAACATTTCTATATATTAATTCTGTTCCGTGTAGGAAAAACCATGAAAAACATGGCAATTGTGCTGTTTATTTCTAAAGGAAAACCAATTTCTTTTGGTTTTTGTTCTTGTTAAGGCAAGCATGAAACAAAGTTTACTGAGGATGAGAAAGATGGGCTGACAGAGTGAGAAGGTTTGTGAAGCAGGATACATTCGCTGTAGAGCAGAACTTCTTTGCCAGGACGAGTAGGCAAAGAGGCTGGTGAACCAATTTTTGAAAATGCCTTTAGCAGAATTGATTTGTCCTAAATATCTGCTGTATCTGTCTACTCATTTCTTTCTTTAGATTCTTTTCTTTTGACTTCTACCCTTAATGGGATTCTGAGATCCCCTCTTTTCATGCCCTTGTGTGAATTCTCTCTCTGCATCTTTCGTTGGCTGTTCTTCTTCCTTCTTATCGCCCTGAGTTTCTTTAACTTATCCTCAAACTGCCTCAGGAGATGTTCTGAAGAGATTTTTGCAGTTTAGTTTTTTGGGGTTTTTTTGGCCAGGGCTGGGTTTGAACCCACCACCTCCGGTATATGGGGCCGGCCCCTTACTCCTTTGAGCCACAGGTACCGCCCTGAAGAGACTTTTGAATAAGGATAACTTTTGTCATGTCAATAAGTAATGAGAGTCTCATTTATACGTCTCTTCTTCCCTCTTTGCCCAGTCAGAAAGCCGTTTTAGTATCTTAACTTGGGCATCAGTGCACTAGTTATTGTTCCTGAATTCATTTAACACATATTCACTGACTATATCTGGGCCCTGGGATACACAAATTAAGTCTTCGAGGTGTTCAAAGTCTAGTTTAGCAGTGAAGACAGACTTGGGAGGGGAAGGAAATCACAGTTGGGCAAGAGAGTAGCAAATGAAAAAACTCATTTAAATTCAACAAACCCTGCCTGCTTACCATGTGCCAAGCAGATGGCAAGGGCTGGGCAAGGCCTTGCTCCTCACGGGCTCCCTAGTAGCTGGAAAATGGCAGAAAGAAAGTCAGAGAAAAGAAAGTCAGAGAAAAGTCACGATGGGCCCTTAGAAAGACAAAAAGCTTGATGGTATGAACACTTCTAACAAATCATTGCCCTAGCAACAGGGCAATGGAAACAAATCTGTTTTTCAGATTTTGCATCTGTCATTATGGAAAGCCTACCACATGCCTATTTCCTAGAGCCTGGGGCTCGCAGACAGCAGGCTTCCTTGCCCTGCCTCAGTGACTCTCAGATGGGGCTTGCAAATCTCTCTGGCCTCCCCTTAGGCCTCCAGTAACAAATCCTCAACTAGGCGATAGAAGATTATCTAATTAAAGTCATTCACACCAAGGAGTGAATGAGGCTTAATCCTGCGAGAGAGTTTGCTTTGACAAAGGATAACTTGTTAGGCCTAATGAACCGCTAATTGGAAGAACGTGGAGGCTCTGTGGACGGCTTCCTCCTCCTCACCTTCCCAAATCCACCCCCCTTCCTTTCCTTCCGTTTCCTCCCCAAGTAGAGGAAGAATGAAACTTGGTCAATTCAGAAATGTTCCAGCCTATGCTGCAATTGAGGAACCTGACAGAGGCAGCGGTGCTTAACTAACAACATTTTGGAACAGTAGACTGCAATCCAGACCAATTCAATCAGAATTTCTGAGAATGGCATCCAAGTAGTCACATTTGTTACAGCCTCTTAGATGATTCCAGGGTGCAGCCAGGGTTGCTTACTGCTGAGGTAGAGTTTAGGAAATGGAAATTACCCAGAATTAGTTGCAATCCATTAACCTGCTCTGCTTCTTTCATTGGCAAGTACAGTTTATTCAGCTCTACAGAGCAGTTATCTGCAGGAAACTGTGTCTCAGAGTTAGATTTGAATAAACTGTTGCCCAAATGCATCTGGAAATGTGAGCCTTAGGACGAGTGGTTGGGGGGCTAAATTGGTGATGTAAGAATACATTTTTTCGCGCAACTAGTTGGAAATGGTACTTCTTAAACAATCAAAATATGTTTCACTTTAAGCCAGGTAAGCATTAGTGGTGTGAGGGATTAAAAACAAACTACACAAGAGTTAAAATCACACAGAGGATAAATCCTACATATTCTAAAATAGGTCGCTGTTTGCTTGACATTCCATGCCTTGTCACTTGATAAGAAATTGTGATCATGAGTACTCCTCGAGAATGATATCAGAGCCTCTGAAAGATAAACTGTGTCCTTGGCCACTTCTTTTTGAAGAGACACATAGGTGTGTGTGTGTATACATACATGAGATGGTATATATATCAGGGGTGCCCAATAATGCATACACATTTTAAGAGATGTTGTCTGTTACCTATGTATTACTTTTTGAAGTTGAATAAATTGTGGTAGCAATGTGCAGTATGATGTAGCTTAAAAGATGATCTTACTCAAATGAATGCCAGCGTCAGTATAGGACAGACAGAATAGGCAGAGAAAGTGTCTGAAGCATGGTCGTTGTTCAAGGAGCATAGACCATTTTGAAGTGTATTTGAACTCTGAGAACATTGTACAATGACAATGGAGGCCTGAGTATGCCACAGAACCCTCAACACAGCTACACAACTGCACGCATCTTTAGTAAGTTGGAGGTGCATGGTACTGTGTGTGATGTGCACCCGGGAAGATTCAGGAGGCCCAGCAACTGGTCCTGCTGCTGTGGTGTTGGACAGTTTAGCCACTTGCACAGAAGTCTCCCGAACAATATGCACGTGAGACAAGAGTCAGCAGAACAAGGATACAACACATTCTCATACATTCTTAAAACAGTGAAATGGGAAGTTTTTATCCCTAGCTTCTTACATGCACCAAGACATGAGAGCTTACCTCACTGAGAATTTGCCTGGACACTAGATAGGATGAAGAGATGACTTGAGGTTCCCCCACTTTCTCCTGACTTAACTAACACCCCTTGCCTTCTACCTTTTGGTGGTGTACCATAAAAAACCAGCCATGCTGGCAGCACTTCAGGAAGAAATTGAAACAGACTATACAGCCACACAAGTGGGCACTTTGATCCGTGTCCGCCATATTCAGAAGTGTCTGGATGCTAGCAGTAACTGCCTAGAATACCTTTTGTAATTACAGAAGTTGAACGTGACCTGTATTCATCTTTCGTGGTTGCTATATATAGTGAGTATGATAATTTTAATAGTTTTTCTTTCTTAAAATGTGTATATATATTTTGGCACCCTCTGTCTATAGGATGTATATTTATTCTACATAACAAATGAAGAAAATGCCCAAAAACTCTTCTGCAATTTTAGTATATTCTATAAATTCATTCAATAAATTAACATATTTAAGTCATGAAAACAACAAATTAACAGGACACGCCTCATTTGAATCTCATTTGGAAGCAATGTTAGAAGTCTTAATTTATGGCCTTTGCATATGTGCTGTCAGTTCAAATGGCCCCTTTCCCCCTCCTGGATGAGTCCAAATGCCCATATTTCTATAAAGCAAGGGGCTTTAGCCCTGCCAGTAACCAGTATGTTATTAGGCAATGTAGACAGTCTTTTTTTTTGTTTGTTTTTATGTTTCTGGCTACAGGTCACCAGCTCACCAGTCACTGCTGCATTTTTGTTTTAAGCTTCATTGCTATAAACTTTCCCATCCAGTCCACAAATAGTTACGGAGCACTTGGCATCATTTAGGACTTTCCTGGGGTCTGAGGCTACATGGAGAACAAAACTAGATCTGAAGCCTTTTGAACTGTACAATCTAGCAAGGACAATGGGTGTGAAATAGTAAATAATTATTGTCAAGTAAATAATATAAATGTACAAAGTGTAGTGAAAGGGAAGAATGAAGAATGACAGCGTGTAACTGGTGAATCTAAACTCAACAGATAGACTATTATTATTATTATTTTTGGCTGGGGCTGGGTTTGAACCGGTATATGGGGCCGGTGCCCTACTTCTTTGAGCCACAGGTGCTGCCTGACAATTATTATTATTTTTATAATCTCCTCCTTTTTTATTGAATTCAAAGGTCTAAGATTACAATCATGAAAGAGTCATCCCAGTACTGGTACCATACATGTGCACGGCCTGAATTCCCCCTCATTTGTAAGGACAGAGGGCTGTCACTATTTTAATAGTTGCATGAAGTGATGACTTCATTTCTGTTAAGTGGCAGGGTGTCCATCACATAGACCTCTAGGGCAAGGTCTGAAGAAATTTGTGACGATTCTTTACTATGGCATCTTTGCACTGTTCTTGATGTTCAATTCATCCACTACCTGGGCTTAATCTTTTAAGGCTAAGAAGGCTATGATATCTACAGACAAGACCAGCTTCTCCTTGATACTTTCAGGGAGTATAGCATGTCAGCTTTGGAGCTAATATTTGAAAATAAAATGAAAATTCCATTGTATTATCTTTTGTTTTATCAAAATTAAAGGCTTTTTAAAAAATCCCCTTTCCTGGATGTAAAATTATTAACATTTTGTCTGTTCCTGGGCATAAAGTAATATGTGCTTATTTTACATAATGTATCAAGTGCCATTTCTAGGGGCTTATTGATTCTGTTCAAGATACCATTGCAAAGATGTTCCTGCCTGGCTATTCCAGACACTAACACTGCAGCAGAGCAGTCGCCGGTAACTCCCACCCCTGAACTTGTTGTACGCACAGCACAACTTCCTTCTGTAGCTTTGAGACTCCCACACACCGGCTAAAGCTCTTCTACACTTGTCATTTAATTTTTACAATTAAGAAAATGTTAACTCTATGAAAGAGGCTGGGCTACACTTGGTCTCTCTCCTTATGAAGTCATGCCTCTCTAAAGATAGTTTAAATTATAGACTTTAGACAGGATACTTTCCCACTCGGGAGGCCTTTGAAGTTTGTTTATTCTTACAAAGTTCTGGAAGGTCTGTCTGGAACAAGCTGTAAATAGTTTGTAAGGGTCTCTAAAGACCAAGAACTCCACATGGGCACTGGAAGGTGCTAACTTTGCCAGACTAGTCTTGAGCTCGCTGAGAAGGGCATTTGGCATCAATGTCCACCCCAGAGATGGCAGATCAACAAAAGTATTTTGAAGAGGGTATGCAAGGGTGACAGGAGGCATTACGTGGGATATTTTCCTTATCATGAGGGGAGAAGCAGCTACCCGAAGTAATTGTGACTAAATTACTGGATGGCTAAAAGGAAAACACCATCTACTTTGGGGTTGTTGACAACAGGTATGCACATGCTAAATCTGACACATGGGCTTGTTTGGACTGGCAAATGCCGTTGCTGCTGCGTGACCTTGCCCTTCTCCTGCGACCTTGCCCATCTGCCTTTGTTGCTGACTACTCTTGGCAACAGGGGATACCCACCTTCCCCCCACAAACTTGGCACATTTGCCTGGGTATAAAACAAACTTTGTATTAATAGAAGAACCAGGTTAGAAAAAAACAGAGTGTTATCTCCAAGACTGTTGTTCTGCTCTTGGCCTTGGCTCCTGTGACGTAACGATAGGCTTCAGAGTCAGTGATTAGGCAAAACATTTAAAAAGCAATCTCTCCAAGTCTCTGCTTCCTGTGAACTTAAAACGTCTACTTCATGGAATTATGATAACAAATGACCACATGAGAATTATTCTTATGTAGGTCACGTTTGATAAATTATGGCTCTTATTACTATTTAAAATAGTAATTGTCAATATTTAAATATACAGTATTTTTAAAATAACATGCTCCTATTAACCTTTAAGTCTTTTTGAAATGTAAGGATTCAACTTAAGTGATAAATTTTAAGAAATATACAGCTATTTTCTGCAAGGTAGTATATGGAGAGACCTTTTCAGTTTTGAAATTAGATAAGTAGAATATAATCCAAAGGGAACCCAAGATTTTCTCTGACATGATGAACAAGAACTTGAAAAAGTTACTGTTAGTTGGCCCAGGCTCAGCTTTTTTTGGTTCAGCTTTCCTCACCCCGTTTACAAGGACAAACATGAAAGATACAAGTCAAACCAAGCCAAGCAAATGACGTCCAGAACTTTAAAGGAAAGAATATGATACACAGTTGCGTGGACAATCACATCCTTCTGAGCTATATTTCAAAATTATTTTTTTTACCCACTCAGAGCTGTTGCCAGAGAAAGGAAAATTTAGTTGTCTTCTTGCTTCTTTTAAGTAACACAAAATCAAGAGACCATTCCTGGCATTACTTCCATCCTTCAGCTCTTTCTCCTACCTCCCTGAAAAATGTCTCTCCCGACTTCATCAGAACAAACACGCTCACAGCCCAAAGAGGAGAAAATGATTACGTGTTGCTAAGTACCATTTAATAACAAATGCTTGGGGCACAGGAATGGTGACATCAGTCACAGAAAGAGTAACATTTACACGTTTGAAAGAGATGTTTTTCCTAACGTGATGAGCCAGCAGTGAGTGGAGCAAAGCCAAATAAAGGCAGGAGAGGCCTCCTGTCTGCAGAGAAGGCATCCTCAGCATCCACTTCTGAAATGCAATCATCATCCGAAATTAACTAAATAAAAGGTCGGGTCTCCCAAGTCCATGCTCTCATTCTACATACTGTCCTGAATGTAGTGTTTCTGTCAACAAATGTGTACCACTGTTATTGCTGTCAGTATAATGCCTTCATACTTTTAATAAGTTCGCTTTGTGGTGGACAGATCCGGAAGTGGCTCAGTTTCAGGAGTGCTCTGTAATGCACATTGCTGATATTTGTGTATTTATATTCTCATAGGCACACACTCAGAAGCTACACACTAATCTGTCACAATCTGACAATACAGTGGATCATGAAAGTCGCATAGTAACAAGAACTAGAATTCGGACTTAGTAGTACCAACTTTTTAAGTATGAAGAAAAAGCATTTGTTTTCATGGTCCCTAACTAATAAATACTGAGTCTATTTAACCAACAAAAATGTATCCTTTTCAGTAAGCTGGTCTATATTCTCTCCCCAAATCTCACCCCTCAATCCCCTCCTTCTCCGAAGGAAGTCATTTCCAACAGACTCTAAGATTTAAGAGAAAATAATTTGGGCCATTTAGAACAGATTTATAACTACTATGGAAAATGACAGAGTAAGGCACTGCTCCTTATAAGAGGAGCAGGCTGATATTGTCAGGGGCCCAATCGTTACTGGGCTTTGGGAAGAATAAACAAGGGAACATTATGGCCTCCAGAGGCTGGAAAACAGCCATCTCTCTAGTTGTTCTGTTTCATGTCCACGCAGAAATTAAGTTGTATGATGTACCTACATGTATTTTCAAATGTCAAATATTAGGATCAATTATTCCATGGCAATTGTGCTGAAAATATTTAATTGACAAATTTAAATAATATTTGAGCCCTTTTCACTTTTATCAAATCTGTATCTAATACAGAAAAGACAAGAAAACATAGTTAACCTCTAAAGGTAAACTTGGCTTATATGAAATTTAACTAAATACAATAATTTATCTCTTAAGAAAGCTTTTGACATGTGTGGTGATTCTTGCTTCTCTTTAAACAACAGTTTGGCCTGGCCTGTTTTAGCCATGGACGATGGAGAGTCATTGCATTCCTGCCTCTAACTCATATGTACCTGTCCTTGCAAATGTTTGCTCACCATGTACACATCCATTCCTTGGCCTTCAGTCTACGTGGCCTGGCCTTTTCTCATTCCAGCTGCTCAGCGATGTCTCCCCACACTCCCAGGACCCAGGCTCCTTTCAGCTTCTCAGACACGCAGAGCTGGTTTCTGCCCTGGCCCCTGCTGTTTCTTTCTTCCTGATCTACTCTTCCCAGAGTCCTCTGCATGGTACTCTCCAACTTCTCAGATCTTAGCTTAAATATTACCTTTCAGAGAGGCCACTTTGGGAAACCCTGTAAGTAATAAAGAAGCTTTCCTCCTCTGTCTCTCTATCTCTGCAGGATTTTCTTCTGAATACTAACACCATCTAAAAGTCCCTTTAAATTTTTTATTTACTAATTTACTCAATTCTCTTCCCATTAGATTCCTTAAGGGTACAACCTTGGCCTTTATCATCACTTTCGCCAGGACCTGGAATAGTGCCCAGGGCGTAGTGCTTGAGAATATGAATTCCTGAATAAACTCACAAACTCACTTCAAAATAAAAACAGAAGCTTTTTACAAGAGTAAAATCTCTTTGTGTAACCACTTGCTGACACAAGGCATATAAATTCGGGGTCACCAAATATCTCCTCTGGTAGGACTATAGAATACAAAAACAATGGCTCAATATTAAATTAATGTATTTTTATTTCTTTAAATTTTTTCTGAAATTTTCTGAAAAATTATCATCCCAACTTCTTTGCACTAAATGCAACAATTTTAACATTTCAATATTAAAGCTGCCTCTTTCAGAGATTCTGGTACCATCCCTGCGCTTGGAAATACAATTCTCAACTATTTTGATCTTTCATGTGACACCTTATATTTTTTATGCTGTGGCTGAACACTCACTTCTTTCAATATTTCCTCTACTAGATTGTGAGATTTCTGGGTCAGGGCTGCTCCGTGCAATCTAGAAATTCTTAAGTACTATATGCTTAAATTACAGATTTGTCTACTTTCCTTCTCAATATATAAGTAATGGAGGTGGTATAAAAACATGTCTACAGTTTAGAGACAGACACACCAGGCCTTAATAGCGCTATCAACCTCTCTGAACTTCTAATTTTGTTCCTTAAATCTGTAAAATAGAAGGAAAAGTACAAATTTCATAGGCTTGATGAAGATATGAGTTCATCAGTGAAGTACCTGACATCCAATCACAAAAAAAATGCACCATATGTAGTCGTAAAGCATTAATATTATTCACATTATCATTATTTAATGATTAATAACCTCAAGAACTAAATGATATTTTCACATCCTTGAGTTTGAGATTCTAAATACACAAGCAAAGTAGTTTTCCTGGAATAGCTTTACAATTCATTTCAAGAGCAAAAATTTGAATGAGGAAGTCATTATAAACTATATGTGAACAATATGGATAGATGTGAGGCCAGGATAGGAAAGGATGTAAAGGAAAATTGCTCTTCCATCTGGCTGGAGGCAAGCAATGAACCCTAGCTGTCAAGGAAGACTGGTCATGTGTCGTTCTTGGTGCCCAGGGCCAAACAGAACACGGGTAAAGGCAGTGGGGTGAGCAGTGCAAAGCTACCGCAGACATCCAGAATGCTGGTGGCAGCCACTGTGAGCATGTCTCTTTTTAGCTCAGTGAAAAACAGCAAACAGAAAAAAAAAAAGAGAACTTCTTTGTCTGTGTGTTGTCGCCAGGGACCGCTTTTTAGTTTCAGTTCCTTTGCTTCAGTATGGACAGGAGAACTCACACCTGACAATTGCATGGCCAGCTGGGGCCACTGCCATAACCATGGCCTCCCCAAGACAGACTTGGGAGGTACTGATTTTCATTATGCTCACTTTATTTGTCTACGAGGCCCAGAAATACTGAAGGCTTTTGTTTAATCATCATTTATTTATTGAGCGTCTTCAATGCTCCACATATTTTATTAGACAATAAGGAGGTAGCATGAACAAACGCAGATCCAGTCTCAGAACTCAGGGAACTTACGTTCCAGTGGGAGGAATAAATAATAAAAGTATTGGATAAAGAAATAAAAACTAAGGCAGCACCTGCGGCTCAAGAAGTAGGGCGCCAGCCCCATATACCGGGGGTGGCAGGTTTGAGCCTGTCTCATCCAAAAACTGCAAAAAAAAAAAAGAAAGAAAAATTAAAATTTGATAGAGTATCAAGTGCTGTCAAGAAAAAAAATTTTTTTTTATTTTAGAGTATCACAGGGGTACAAAAGTTTTGGCTACAGGAATCCCTTTTGTACTTTTTTTTTTCTTTGTAGAGACAAGAGTCTCACTTTATTGCCCTTGGAAGAGTGCTGTGGCATCACAGCTCACAGCAACCTCCAACTCCTGCACTTAGGCGATTCTTCTGCCTCAGCCTCCCGAGTAGCCGCTCTTGTACTTTTTGAATGAAAGTTATCAGCATAGTCCTCACCAGAATGAGTTCCTTGTATCCATTTGGTATGCCTTTCTCCATCTCCTCCTCCCGCCGCCCACCTGCTTGATTTCCATTGAGTTTTACTATAAAGATTCACTGGGTTAGGAATGCTGCAATTAAATATGTAGTTGATCCTGGGAGACATCTCTTACAGTTAATGTTTAAGCACAGACCTGTATAAAAAAGGTATTATGTCACAGTGGAATATGTGGGAAGAACATGCCAGGAGAAGGGAGAAGTCCATATGCGAAGTTCCTGACTCAGAAATGAGCTGACCATCCTCTGGGGACAAAAGGAAAAGTGGAGCCAGAACTTAGTGAATGGAAAGAGAGATGGGACACCAGAAAGGACATGTAGGTAGGGAGCACTACCAATGAACCTTCGTGAGGATTTTACAGTTTATCCTAATTAAAATGGGAAGCAGTTAAAGAATTTTGATCAGAAAGTCCCATGTTTCAATTTCTGTGTTAAAATGTCATACTTGTAGAGATGCAAGAGTAGGAAAGGAAGACTTCTCAGGAGGCTCTAACAGGAACAGAGATATCCAGAATAAATATAATAATATTTTAAACACTACGCTCAAGATGTGGAAAAATGGAGCTGGATTAGTGGTGGGATGTATTTTGGAGGCAGATCAGACCAGCTTGCTGGTAGATGGAGTGTCAGTGAAGAAAAGAAAGAGATCAAGGATGCTTCTGGCCTAGGTAACCGGGGATAAGGTGGCGCTTTACTCATCAAAAGAGACTGAGGGCTCGGCGCCTGTGGCTCAACGGGCGAAGGCACCAGCCACGTACACCTGAGCTGGCGAGTTCAAATCCAGCCCAGGCCCGCCAAACAACAATGACGGCTGCAACCAAAAAATGGCCGGGCATTGTGGCGGGCGCCTGTAGTCCCAGCTACTTGGGAGGCGGAGGTAGGAGGCTGGCTTGAGCCCAGGAATTGGAAGTTACTGTGAGCTGTGATGCCATGGCACTCTGTCCAGGGTGACAGCTTGGGGCTCTGTCTCAAAATAAATAAATAAATAAATAAATAAATAAATAAATAAATAAATAAATAAAGAGAGGCCTCCCTTGAACTATCCAGGATCCTCTTCCTTCTCTCCCAGATTCAGGCTTCACAAACTTTCTCTTCGGCTTTTCTGTTCTTCCCCTATTTGTAAGGTCCACCAATACTTGGAGAAATTCTCTTCCCTATATTTCCCTGATTCTCCTCTGGATCTTCCCCAAAGAAAAGGAAGTCTGGGGTTCCTTTCATACTCCCATAAGAAGTGTTTGCCCTTCCCTATAAGTGGTCCCCCTAAGTCCCAAAAGGATAGAAGTCCTGGACAATTTCTTAGCAGTACAGGGAGATCCCAGAGAAATCCTAGAGGAAGGGAGATGGGGAACAAAATCAGGAGCTACCCAGTTATAGGACTCAGGAAATGGCCTGTGTGTTGAGGTGTGGCTTCAGGTCATATTGTGGAATAAGAGCTGTCATTAGCCACACAGTTCACATGTTGACATATGGAGTTAGAGACAAATGAGAAAGCCTCAGGCCGAATAACAGTTATCTACAGGAAAGTAGAGCCATCGAACCAATGCCCAAGTTCCTACTGAATATTCTTGGACAAGAGGTGAGGGTTTTTCCCAGCTATGGGCTCTCAGTAGAGCTGAGTTGTATTTTCTGGATTGTCTTCTAAAATATGATTTCTAAGCATCTTTACTTCAATGCACTGCCAAAAGATGTTTGGGGGAGTGGCATAGCCCTGAATAAGACCACAGCACCAGGTAGTTTCCGAGCTGACGTCTAGACAAATAGGAGCAGGAAACAGAGCTTGTCTTTAGTGCCCTATCTTGCTGTGCCCAATTGTCAGAGGGTGGCCTGAACCCCTGATCTCTTCTGATTTCCTGTTACCTTATCAGCACTATCCTTCCTGGCCCTGCTTCCAGCTTTCTGCTTTTCTTTCTGTCCTGCTTCTTGTTATTACCCAGGGACACTAAACAGTGTACAGTTACCCTATTCCAGAGGTAGTCTTTCAGTATTACCCAACTCAGAACTGCCTCCCCAAAATCTCCTTAAAACTAAAGGAAAATTCATCTGTCTTCTGTGAAGAAAGTTTCAATAATGTTGATACAAGCACTTTGCCTCTTCATACCTCACTCTAAATCTATCTCAATTCCCATCTTCCTGAGAATTAGTTCTTGGAGGTAAGGACAGAGGTTACCTTTCCCTGTGGGAAAGCTAAAATTTAATCATGTCTCTACCCTGAGTCCTCTATGCTTGGTCCACAAGACAAGGCAAGATTATTCAGCACCACGGAGAGCATCCTTCATCCACGTGACTGGATGGCAAGGGTGAGTGAAAGAAGAGGATTTTCGCTTGGAGCCCAGCCAGTCTGATCTCATTCCACTCTGGCCAGCCACCAAGTATCCCTCTTTTCCACCACCCCCTTGGTGGGAAACCCTCTTCCTTTACCTAACAAAGCTTTTAGGAAGAAACAGACTTCCTTAACTTTCCACCTACTTTCTACCTCCATATTATCTGCATCTGCCACCCATCCTCTCTACTCAATCCATTTCAGTAAGGAGCCTCCTTCTCTGGTCCAAGGTTC
This sequence comes from Arctocebus calabarensis, assembly GCA_963573935.1. Classification (NCBI taxonomy): domain Eukaryota; kingdom Metazoa; phylum Chordata; class Mammalia; order Primates; family Lorisidae; genus Arctocebus; species Arctocebus calabarensis. Next base: position 28,961 of record CAUYON010052230.1, read on the forward strand.
TGAGTCCATCTGTTCTTGACTCCTCAAATATTTGTATTCCGTCAAAAATCTTTTCTACTTAGCTTCTTTCCCTGTAGTCTAGGACAGTTTGTCTAGCATTCCCTGACACTAAAGAAATCCTACAACTCTAAACCTTATTCCTTCCTTATTATTCCCTCCCTTCTCAGTCTAGCTCCTTGAAAGAATAGCCTAGATTCACTGTCTCTACTTCCTCATCTCCATTTGTCTCCTAAATCCACCATAATCTGGGCTCTATTCCTACCATTCAACTAAAACTATATTCACTGAGGCTATGACATCCTTATTTCAAAATTATGTCTTTATCTTGTGGACTTGTTTGCCTATTTGACACTATTGATACCTTCTACCTTGAAACTCTACTTGAATGGCTTCAGTTCTATTCCTACATCTCATCTCTGTGTTCCTACAGTCACTTTCCACTTATTCCCAGAGCTTTATCCTTGGTTCTTGCCTTTTCATTCTGCTCTTTCTCTCTGAGGGCTTATTCCCCTTTGTAGCTTCCATCACCACCAGCCTACGTCTCTTTTCTGAGCTCCCACACCTCAAATCCTACTGACTAGTGCAATCATCTGGGTGTCCAAAAGACACCTCAAAATTCAACATGTCCCCAAATGAATTTACTTGGTTTTCCCGGCAATGTAGCTGTGCCTTCTCTTGTATCTTCTGTCTTAGTAATTACTGTTCCTTTCCCAGTTACTCTAGACAGTACAGTAGGAATGTCTAGGCTCTTCATTTTACTTTTTTTTTTGAGACAGAATCTCACTCTGTGCCCTGAGTAGAATGCCGTGGCATCATCATAGGTCACAGCAACCTCAAACTCCTGGCTCTTGCCTCAGCTTCCCAAGTAGCTGGGACTATAGGCACTTGCCACAATACCCAGCTGGTTTTTCTATTTTTAGTAGAAAAAAACTACTCATTCTTGGTCAGGCTGATCTTGAACTCCTGAGCTCAGGCAATCCCATCTCAGCCTCCCAGAGTGCTATGATTACAGGCATTAGCTACTGCACCTGATCCCTTTTACATTTTATATTTAAAGTCTTCCAGTTCTATCCTCAGTGACATCCTCTTTTGTGTCCTTTTATCTCATGCTTCTGCTTGGTTCAGGTCCCTGCTAGCTCTTGCTGGCACTGTTATAGAAGTTTCAGAAATTTCTTTACCTCCAGTCTCATTCCCTTCCCACGCACTCTTATGAGAGGGCCCCTCTCCATCTCAAATTATGTAATTCCCCTGCTTAAGGCTTCCTTGTGCCCCCCCCCCAAATCTCTTGCATAAAGAACAAAATCAAGGTGGCACCTGTAGCTCAGTGGGTAGGACACCAACCACATACACTGAGGCTGGCTGGGCTATTTTCTATTTGTCTCTCTGAGCCCTGGGCCTATCGTTATTTAGTAAGGGAGGGGGAATTGTAGCATGGCAGAGTAAGGAAAGAAAGGAAACAGGAATGCTTTTGGTAGGGCCCCTCTTTACCTTGCAAAGGTAGCACCTTTGCCACAGATTGTATATAAACCAGGCCCCACCCTATATGGTATCAGGGCTAGTGACTCCCTGGACTGTCCATGATGTGTAGGCCTCTCCTGAACCTATATCAATGACAACTTTATAACTAACACAGATATAGTCCTCAGTATATACTATGCTATGTATTATTCTAAGTTCTTAACATATATTTTCATTTTATGTGAAAGAATCTTTAACATAGGTATTATTTAATAGTGTGAGTACAATTTTACAGATGAAGAAACTTAAGCCCAGATCATACAGCTAGTAAGTGGAAGAGCTGGAATTTGGTCCTAGACACTCAGGCTCCATGTCTATGCTTTAACCATTACAATCTTTTAGTCTGTGTGGCAAGGAGGAGGGGACTGTCTTCCTTTAGTCAGGGCATTCCCTTAGCACTCAGAGTGATGTCAACACACTGAAACCATGTGTCTGTTCCCCAGTGAAGAAAGAAGAGTTTAATTTGAACATTTGAGGCATTCCCATGTTTGCTGAGTACTTGTGAGAATCAGATGAGCTTATGGATCCGAAGACTTAAGAACTATAAAATCCTCTACAAGTCTGTTTTTTTTTTGCCACCCAGAGTCCTCCCAGAGCAGCCCGTATATCTCTGCTTGTCATTCAGAAAAGCAGTCTATTTCTCCAGGTCCTCCATGAGACCAGAAGCGTGAGCCTGGAAGTTTCCACTTTCTGATTTTTACCCTTTTGCCCACCCAATCCATCTTGTTTATCTGATCTCTTGGGTCCCAGCCTACCCTATATCTACTGTGCTACCCTCAGCTCCAACAAGTAAGGTCAGTCAGCTAGAGATAATTCATTAACTAGAACAGCTGTGGGGTAGAATGACAAGGAAAGAGTTAATATGCAGACCAATGCTTGGGCCTGCAGGAATAGAGCTGCCTCCCAGAGGACCTGTCTCTAGCTTCTAGCCCTACTCATGCTCTCTTCCTTGTAAGCTTTGAAAAACCATTGACTCCATCACTGACACTGGATAAGACACTTCTATTTGGGGCCCAGGCTTCCTCATTTTAAAAAGGAATAGGTTGATTAGGCTCAGCGCCTGTGGCTCTGCCAGCTAAGGCGCCAGCCACGTACACCTGAGCTGGCGGGTTTGAATCCAGCCCGGGCCCGCCAAACAACAATGACAGCTGCAACCAAAATATGGTCGGGCGTTGTGGCAGGCGCCTGTGGTCCCAGCTACTTGGGAGGCAGAGGCAAGAGACTCGCTTGAGCCCAGGAATTGGAAGTTGCTGTGAGCTGTGATGCCACAGCTCTCTATCCAGGGTTACAGCTTGAGGCTCTGTCTCAAAAAAAAAAAGAAAAAAAGAATAGGTTGATTAGTTGATATTTGTTGAAGCTGGTAATAGGTATCCATGATCTCACTATAATGCTTTCTCTACTTTCCATAATAAAACATTTTAAAATACCAGCTTGGGTTGAATCAATAGATTTTAACCTTTTTTCTCAAATAATAGAGCCTTTTCTCTAAGCAAAATCTTGCAACAGGCCGATATATAAATGAAAAGATCTACTCTGGCTGAAGGGAAGCCAGACCCCCTGCCATCCCTCCCCCCATCATACTCACTCAGGGAAAGTAGTTTAATGAAAATCACTGGGCCAAATTAGCTCTATGGATTCTTCTGGCACTTTTGCCTTCCTCTAGCTATAGTGGCTTTGCACTAGCCATTAGCCTATATATCCTGTCCCAGAAACAGTGAGGCTGAGCTATTAATCATCTCTACAGTCTTTGGAGAATTTGTTTGAAGGGTTGCAGAACATGTGTTGCTGCTAGAGATGCATTTCAATGTCTGTCTCTGCTGAGTGTTTATTAATAATCTTGTTAATCCCCACTCTAGTTCCCGGATCTAGCTAACGCCTTCAGATGTCCTTTGGGGGCATTTTAAATTCTCCCTGATTTCTTGGAGGCAGTCACTTCCTTCTGCCTGGAGTCCTTTCTGATACTTACATTCATGAATATTTTACATTTAATCTCCTGATTACATCTCCATGTGATGGTCATGGTGCATTGGCTGCATTTCTAAGGGAAGACATAGAGGAAGCGCACAGAAAAGGCTTGATTTTGCAGTCACATTGCCAGAGATCTTTGTGCTTGCCATTAAGATGGGCTTCTATCACAAACAGTGTCAGGGGAGATGCTGAATGGTGGGCTTGCACAGGAACTCTCAGCCTGAGACTTTGCACCCTGGCTTATGGCCCAAAGAAGCTGGCATCTCACAGAGAATCAGATACCACTGGGAACTGCTCAATGGGTCTTGAGGACCACATGTGGGTCCCTATGACCAGAATTATTTCCCAACCCCCACTCAAGCCCCATCCTTCCAGCAGAGTCTACCTCCAATGTTACCATTGACATCTGATACCTCTAGCTGGAGAGAAGAGACTCTGATGAACTGGTCCACCGTTTGGAGTAAAAAGTTAGCCCCAAATGCCTGGGGGCTTGTGATTTTAAAAATCATCCCCAGGGAAAGGACAGTGAAGCCTAACACTGTCATGTGATGGGTGGAATGAAGGTTTAAGGAGAAGAAGCATAATTGGAAAGCCACAGGTTTAGAAGTCACCAGTATAAAAATGTCAATATCTAGGCCAGGCCCAGTGGCTCATCTCTGTAATTCTAGCACTTCAGGAAGCTGAGACAGAAGGATCATTTGAGGCCAGGAATTTGAGACCAGCCTGAGCAAGAGCGAGACCCCATCTCTACAAAAAATAGAAAAACATAGTGATGCATGCCTGTATCCCAGCTACTTGTGAGGCTGAGGCAGGAGGATCCCTTGAGACCTGGAGTTTGAGATTGCAGTGAGCTATATTGATGCCACTGCATTCTAGCCAAGGAGACAGAGAAAGGCCCTGTCTCAAAATAAACAAATGAAAGTCAAACTGAGCTATAAGAGACATCAAGGTGTCCCGAGGAGAGAGAGGAAGGCCGAGGGCAGGACCCTACAGAGATGACTAAGGGTTATGGGAGAACACAGAAATAACCCTAGAGGTAAGAGATGAGCCAAGGGATCCATGTCCTGAAAGCCATGGATAAATGGATGTGGTATGTGGCATGCAACAAATGTTACAGAAAAAGTAAAGGAATGTGACTAAGGAACTTAGAAATGTGCCAGTGCTTCCCTGGTAGGGTCCCACTAGCGTGCCTATGGGATTTGCCTTTTGAAGAGGCCTCCCTCTGGCTGCTTTGGAGTTAACCCTGTGGCCCATCATGACCAGAACCCAGCTGTCTGATCTCCATCTCCCCTGCAGGTAGCAGCTGAGAGACTGTTTGGGGTTTTGTTTGTTTGTTTGTTCGGGGGGGTATTTTTTGAGACAAAGTCTCACTTTGTCACTCTCAATAGAGTGCTGTGGCGTCACAGCTCATAGCAACCTCAGACTCTTGGGCTCAAGCAATTCTCTTGCCTCAGTCTCACAAGTAGCTGGTAGTACAGGCACCCATCAGAACGCTCAGCTATTTTTAGAGACAGGGTCTCGCTCTTGCTGAAGCTGGTCTAGAACCTGTGAGCTCAGGCAATCCACCCGCCTCGGCCTCCCAGAGTGCCAGGATTACAGGCGTGAGTCACCTCTCTGGGCCCTGAGAGGCTGTTTTGGCCATGTAAAGGCATGTAAGTTTCTCCAAGGCTTTGGAGGAAGGATGCTATCTATGAGAAGTCTCCCCAGGAAGTTTCTGAGCCAGGAAGGATTGCTACATGAGAAACTGCCTTAGATGCAGATTCTATAGGTGGGCACCATGGCTCACACCTGTAATCATAGTACTCTTGGAGGCTGAGAAGGGCGAATTGCTTGAGCTCAGGAGTTGGAGACCAGCCTGACCAAGAGTGAGATCCCATCTCTACTAAAAATAGAAAAATTAGTCAGGCATTGTGGTAGACACCTGTAGTCCCAGCTACTGAGGAAACTAAGGCAATTAGGATCATTTGAGCCCAACAGTTTGAGGTTGCTGTGAGCTATGATGATGCCATAGCACTCAACTCTAGGGTGACAGAGTGAAACAGAAAAAAAAAAAGAATGAAGACATTATGGCATCTGTCCTTGCTGGGCAAAGCCTCCTTCCCCCACCCCCTCAATCATGACTTAAGGATGAAGCATCAGAGCTGAGGAAGAAGGCCCAGGTTCTGCCCTCAGGAAATAGCAAACCACTGTGGCAACACTGCCTATCTAGGACTTGTGCCTTGGATGGCCTGAAGGAACACAGGCAAGGCTAGGATTTCCCTTCCAAACATTCTAGACTTTGTTCTTTGCCTTCAGTGACAAGTATGTGTTTATCCCTGCTGCCTCATTTTAAAGGAAACAGAAGCACCATAATAGTTATATATCCTAGCCTCTCTGGGTCAGCAGCCACCTCTTTGGGTCATTAGCTGCCACTCAGATCTCTGGGTCTGACCCTATGACAGCATTCTACCTATCTGTCTGCTGTCTGCATCCCCAGAGGCAGAACAGGCAGTAGCCTTGGAACCCCCCTTTAATCTTCATACCTTGGGCTTACCACTCTGCAGACCCTGCTTAAAATGCGAAGATGCCTAGAGTGGCAGCACCCATATCAGTGCTTGGTCATCAGTGTCTCAGGGAGAAGGTGGATGACTCCTGTCCCTTCCCACTGACTAAAGCAGAGTGGGCCAGGGCCCTTCGATCCTACAGCAGAGGAGCATGTTTTAGAGGGGACAGCAAGGCTAAATAAGGACTCTGGGCAGCACAGGGCCCAGCTGAGTGGAAGGAAGGAGGTTAGTGAGGAGGGCAGAGGGAGACTGAAAAGTTTGTAGATCCTAGGCAATCCACAGAAGTCATGCTTTCCGACCTTCCTTGTCATCTGTAGTATTATTTTGCACTTTGGTCAGCAAAGGACTAACTGGCACCTGCTGATTTGTCATGATTTGTCTTCTCACCTACTATACACAATCAAACTTTCAGGTTCCCCCCCAGGAGATACCCCTTAGGAACCAAAGAAGTCCTCATTAGAACTCTTTTCTTGGCTCAGTGCCTGTGGCTCAAGTGGCTAAGGTGCCAGTCATGTACACCTGAGCTGGCGGGTTCGAATCCAACCCCGGCCCGCCAAACAAGAATGTTGGCTGCAACCAAAAAATGGCCAGGCGTTGTGATGGGCACCTATAGTTCTACTTGGGAGGTGGAGTCAGGAGACTTGCTTGAGCCCAGGAATTGGAGTTTGCTGTGAGCTGTGAAGCCACCGCACTCTATCTAGGGTGACAGCTTGAAGCTCTGTCTCACAAAAAAAAAAAAAGAAAGAAAAAGAAAAAAAAAGAACTCTTTTCTTATCAAGTAGCTACAGCTTTGAAGTCTAACCTGGCTTGGCCATCAGTTCTTTGGATCTTGTCTAGCACTAGAAAACAGAAGAAGTACTGTCTCAGGGATCACCTACTCTGACCTTAAACCAGATTTAAACTCCCGGGAACTTAGAAAGACTTTGCCAAACAAGTACTAGGAAGGGCCTGAGAAGGGCAACTAGTATTAGAGTTAAGAAATGAAAATCCTGTGGGTTTAAGGAAAGAGTGGCAGGTTTTCTGGAGGAGGCTGGATCACAAGACTTTGAAGATAGACACCCAGAAGGGTGAAATTGGGACCAAGATCCTTGGCATTTCTACCCAGCCCAGCATCTTTGCCCCATGGTAGATAGGTTTGCCCATCTCCCTGAATGCCCTGCCCACTGCCAGTGGTGAATGCTCCCAGCAGCCCAGAGAGTAGGTGGGAAGGTAGCTTTGGGGCTGAGAGCAGCCCCCTATATTATTTTCCTAACAACTCTGTCTCTCTGCTTTCTCCCCACAGGACCCTGCTGCCGCCTCCATCTCAGACGGAGACTGTGACGCCCGGGAGGGTGAGTCAGTAGCCATGAATTACAAACCATCCCCGCTCCAAGTGAAGCTGGGTGAGTGTGTCGGGGGGGTAAGGGAGATGTGGGAAGTAGACAGGTGCTCTCTTCTGGGTCTGCAATGAGGTACCACAAATAAACCAACTCAACCTAGATGATTCCAAGACTCAAGCCACCAAGTAACTGGCATTATGAGGCACTTTATCTCCTGAGACAAAGAGGACAGCTACAGTTCTCTGCAGAAGATTCAAATTCTAGGTGTTGCCTCTGAGGCCAAGAAGCTTCCAAGTATACCAAGGGATAGCTGCAGGGGTAAAGGCATAGACCCTGGAGAGAAGACTTCATAGTCTCATCAAACACTGGATCAAGCTAAGAGGAAGCTGTCTTAGAGGTGGGGTAGAATTGTTACATCTTAGAAATTAGAAAGGAATGAGAATTCTAAACCCATCCAAGAAGCTGGGCCTCTCCCCTGATTCCAACTTCAGCCCACCCTGAGATCTCAGGGCCTGTTTGGATCCTGTTTGGGAGTGTTTTCTCTTAGTTTCTTAGAAAACTCAAACATTCCCCCACCCCTTCCAGGTCACCTTTCCCTTGGAGGTTTATCTCATATCTAATCCAAAGTCAACTGTTGTGCAGCCTGCTCTTTGGAAGTCACCTGGCTCCAAATGCTGCCCACTGCTCCTGTATCTACTGTTCTCACTTTACCCTATGCTGAACACTGCCCCTCTTCTTCAGGAACCAAAGTTTTACTGATTCAAGGCTGCTGTATTTAACAGACTTTTCTAAAAGAAATTAGTTTCATAAAGGGAAATTACAACACAGTTCATACTGGGAAGAGTTTACAACTAAATATAGCCCATCACTATCCTTCAATACTCTGCTACCATCTCTACCACCTTCCTGTCCATCTTTCTCCCAAGGCTCCTGATGCCCATAAAATACTACATCTCTCCTTAGTCCTAAGATCCCTTTCCCATCTATTCTAAAACCTTCTCCCTCTGCAACTGTCATGATGTCTTTCCACAGAGTCCAGTCTTTTAAAATTTTTATCTTGCTTCTCTCCTTCCAGAACACATCCAAGGAGCCCCTCAAGCTGTTTTTCTAAACAAGAGAGCAGTTCCTTCAGTGGAATTTGTTCATCTTCCTAGGATATCAGATTCAAACTATAGCCAGTTTTATTTGTTTATTACTTTTAAATTTAACAATACAAATATTTTGACAAGTACAATTTCACATTCTCTTCCCCATTAGTAATCATTCTAAGCCTTTTTAGGTTTCGTGGTTTTATTTTGTATGTTAACCTAAATAGCATCATATTGTACACAGTTTCTGTGCACATCTGTCCTCCTTTCCCTTAATATCTTGGAGCCCCTTCCAATGTCAATATATAAAGAGACTTTATTGTCTTAAATGGTTGCACAGTAGTCTGTAGTTTTGTTTTTGCCAGTTCATTGTTTGCATTTTTTACTATTTCAAGCAACTTTAGCATGCTTTTAAAATAATATTATTTTTCTCCCCAATTACATTGCCACCAAAGCGCGTCGTGAAAAATTCACAGCGTTGTTCCATTTGCACTAGGGAAAATTGCCACCACGATCTATAAGGCATATTGCACCCCCTAGAGGCTTTGAGTGGTAATAGCAGCCACCGCCTGCTGGAAAAAAGACAAAAAGCCAGAGTCAGATGAGCAGTGGCAAAGAAAGAGGGTCAAACAATAGGAGAGGAGAGATTTGGAGGTCAGGGGGAATTTCAATATGAGTCACAGTGGCTGTAAAGGCCCTTCCTATCCTTACTCCCTAGAGCGTGTGGTTATTTTAGGAGACTGCTTTCCTCCAGTGTCCCTCTGCCCCTAACAGTTCCTTTCCCTAGAGCCAGGCTTTACTTGAGATTCATAGGTAAGGGTAGATGGGCTTCTTCCCGGGCCCAGGCAGCTACTGCTGGTGACAATCGTCACACATCAGACAGCAGGTCATCCAATGGCCAGCCCCATGAACCTGGTAGGCTGTCAAGCATTAGAGAACTCAGAAGCTGGCAGAGGGCCGGGCACGGTGGCTCACGCCTGTAATCCTAGCACTCTGGAAGGCCGAGGCGGTGGATTGCTTAAGCTCATGAGTTCAAGACCAGCCTGAGCAAGAGCCAGACCCTGTCTCTAAAAATAGCCAGGCGTTGTGGTGAGTGCCTGTAGTCCCAGCTACTGGAAGGCTGAAGCAAGAGGATTGCTTGAGCCCAAGAATTTGAGGTTACTGTGAGCTATGACATCATGGCACTCTACCAAGGGCAACAAAGTGAGACTCTGTCTCAAAAAAAAAAAAAGCTGACTTGGAGCATCACTTAGGCAGCATAGCCAATGGGCTACCCCAGCCTCCTGCTTCCTGCCCTGCCAGCCCCATGCTGCTTCTCACACTTCACAACCTTCAGTGGCTCCTTTTTCCTTCTGCATTAATACCAAACTCCTCTATCTGGCATTCCAGGCCTTCACACTCTGAGTTTGTATCCAGAGAGAATAGTCAGGACCTAACACAGATACCTGGTGAATAAAAAAATGACTAAAAAATGCATCCTACTTTTCTCACCTGATCTCTCTCCCTCTTCACTCCTTCATAACATCCAGAGCCACCCTATGTTCACTGCTAAATGCAGTTCTGTTCATTCTATTTTTGTATAATCTTTCCTAGAACACCCTCCTCTCTCCAGCTCATGGTGTCACCTACAGGAAGCCCTCCCTGACTGCTCCATCTTTCTCGTTCCAAACTTTCCCTGGTATCAAGCACACACTAACTGTCCCACATGAGAATTATAGCTACTGGAAGACAGGGGTCAGCCTCCTCCTTTTGCACCCCACTATCTGCCCAAGTTTGTATAGGGTGAAGTACTATCTCCACCAAGCAGCAGGGACCTAGAGTTGAAATCCCTGCCTCAAACCCAATAGGAGCAAGTAGTTTCACAATGGAGGACCAGTCCACCCTGGGTGGTAAGTCAGGGTGCCCCTGAGGGCAGGACACAGCTTCCTTCCCATGTTTCCCTACAGAGAAGCAGCGGGAGCTGGCCCGGAAGGGTTCCCTGAAGAACAGCAGCATGGGTAGCCCTGTCAACCAGCAACCCAAGAAGAACAATGTCATGGCCCGGACGAGGTAGAGGCCCTCTTTAGACCACCCAGACCCTTCCATCCTCCCCTTCTTCCCTCCCTCCTCAGGCCCAGCTCCTCTCTGGGAGGAGAGAGCCTAAGCAGGATCCAAGGGGTGGGGTGGGAGAGGAAGTGGTGGGGTGGGAGCTCAGCCCAACCCCCTTCCAGGTTTGTGGGCTCCAGTTGCCACACCAACCCCCAAAATTCTTCCCACAGGCTGGTTGTCCCCAATAAAGGCTACTCCTCGCTTGACCAGAGCCCAGATGAGAAACCACTGGTAGCCCTTGACACCGACAGGTGTGTACCAGGGTCTGAGGGCAGCTGAGCCATGGGAAGCTGTATGAGCACAAGTAGGCTGCAGAGGCCACAGCTGCTACATTGTCAGAGTACAGCATTCCTCAGCCAGGATTTCTTCAAGGGTAAACCCAAGAAGTCAGGGATTTGAGTCCAGAAAAAGCAGGGGAGAGGTTGAGAAGAGTATCTAGAAGGAGGTTAAGGGTAGTGATTTATTTAGAAGGGTGGGTAGTGATAATGGTAGTGATTTATTTAAAAACATGTATTTGCTGAGCAAACAGTTTTATTTTTGTTTTGATACACGATCTTGCTCTGTCCCAGACTAGAGTGCAGTGGTGTGATTATAATTCACTGCAGCCTCAAACTCCTGGGCTTAAATGATTTTCCTGGCTCAGTTTCCCAAATAGCTGGGACTACAGATGTATATCCCCACACCTGGCTAATTTTTTTTTATTTTTTGTAGACAAGGTGGTCTCACCATGTTGCCCAGGATGGTCTTGAACTTCTCACCTCAAGCAATACACCTACCTCAGCCTCCCAAGTGCTGGGGTTATAGGCATGAGCCACAGCACCTGGCCACGGTTTTTATTTAGATTGCACTCTTTAGGCTTGGCGCCTGTGGCTCAACGGGCTAAGGTGCCAGCCATGTACACCTGAGCTGGCGGGTTCAAATCCAGCCCAGGCCCGCCCAACAACAATGACGGCTGCAACCAAAAAAATGGCCGGGCGTTGTGGTGGGAGCCTGTAGTTCCAGCTACTTGGGAGGTAGAGGCAGGAGCCTCGCTTAAGCCCAGGAATTGGAGGTTGCTGTGAGCTGTGATGCCACTGCACTCTATCCAGGGTGACAGCTTGAGGTTCTGTCTCAAAAAAAAAAAAAATAGATTGCACTCTTTATTTGGAACCATAAGGGAGGGATTGGGTATTGACTGATGGGGAGGTGAGGATGCAGGGAGTTTTGTATTTAATTTTTTCTCTTTAATTTCCCTAAATCACTTTTCTATCTTTCCTCCATGGCCAGCGATGACGACTTTGACATGTCCAGATATTCCTCTTCTGGCTACTCCTCTGCTGAGGTGAGCCCCCACCCCTTGGCACCCTAAACATACCAGAGCAGGATGGCCTCTATCAAGGAGAAGTGCAGCTGAAGTTAAGCATACTCAGAGGGGAGGACTAGGCAAGGCTGGGCTGAGTCCCATGTGGGTATGGGCCTGGGATAAGCTGGCGTCTGAAAAAACACCCAGGAGCCCAGAGTTAGGAGCGGGGCTTATGAATGGATCAGGGGTTCTTCCATAAAATGGGCCATGAGCTACAGGCATCGCGATATAGGAGCGGGCCTGAAACTGAGGCAAAATCCAGACGGAAATTGGACCAGAGGTGAGACGTTGACTAGAATGAGAAGGGGTCTGTGGTTGGTAAGGACTCCGCATTGCCTGGAGTCTCGGGTAGTGCCCTCAGCCACCCCGAGCCTGACCTCCCTCCCCTTTGTCTACAGCAGATCAACCAAGATTTGAACATTCAGCTGTTGAAGGACGGCTACCGGTTAGATGAGATCCCCGACGACGAGGACCTAGACCTCATCCCCCCCAAGTCCGTGAACCCCACCTGCATGTGCTGCCAGGCCACGTCCTCCACCGCCTGCCACATTCAGTAGTGGGCGGGGCCTCCGCGGCCGCCCGGGGCAGAACCGACTCCGGCCAGGTTGGACCGGGCAGGGGCAGCCCCTCCCCAGCTCGTCTGCCTGCCCCGGCGCCCCCTACAGCCGCCAACCTCGTAACAGTCATTGCTTCCTCCTATGGTAGGACGTGTACCTCTGTGTGTTCATGTAGCCGGAGAAACCAAAACCGGGTCTCTCTCCACCCCGGGGGGCTGAGGAGGGCTAGAGGCTGTTTGTTCAGTTACTTGGGGGACCTCACCCAGCACCCTGCCTCCCTCCCCAAGGTCGCAGTCTGGTGCGGGGGAGAGAGGACTGGATGGAAGGGAGGCCAACATTAATGAGTGGGGGAGAGATCACAAACCCCAGTGAAGCCATGAATCTCCCAGCCACAGCTTAACAAGGAAAGGAGCTGGAGGTTGGGGGGAGAAAGACCTAGGGCAATGGAAGCAAGTCCCAGCACTTCAGAGTTCCCTCCGCTGGCCCCCTGATGGCCCATGTACCTATTTGCATTTTTCCTTTCAACTGATGTAAAGCCTGGCAAAGCTGTCCAACCAGATAACTGTCCCTCACCCAAGGGATCACGGCCTTCTTTCTCCTCTTTGCCCCATTCAGCCCCTTCCTTGCTCCCTAGGAGTGGGCTAGGGTAAGGTGGGCTTTAGAGATAGGCCAGAATTTGGAATAGTATGATCTGCCCTCTCTGGTCCCTAACCAATGTGCATCTATCTCTCTGCCTCTCCCTCCCCAACCTCACTTCCTTCCCCCTTTGTTCATTGGTCTCCATCCCAGGCTAGGAGGAGGGAATATGGCTGGCCTCCAATATCCCATTCCCATCTTACCTCAACCCAAGACCTGGGGGGCTGGTTCCCAGTAAGACTCTCCAAGAAGCAAACTTTGGAGTATATAGTGGGCTGAGTGGCTGTGTAGACATAATAGGGGAGTGCTTGGCAGAATGTGTGTGTTTAAGTCTGTCGGAGTATGTGTGTGTGTGTGTCTGTGTTGGACAGATCTGTCCTTCCTGGTGTATATTCCTGTCATAGATGTGGGCGCCTTTGTTGGGGAAGTGGCTGTGTAGTATTTTTACAGTGTGGGAGGCTGGTCAGCAGTGCAAGGGACACTTGGGCAGAAAGTCAGAATCCTGGGTTCTGGTCCTATCTCTGGCAATCTTCCTGTGATCTTCAACAAGCTGCTGCTTTTTCTCAGTTTCAGTTTCCTCAACTGTGAAATGAATAGCAGCTGACTTATTTTTAAGGTCCTTTTATACATGAAGGAATTTCTTCATAGGAACTTCTGTGGAGGGGGATGAAGAAATCTCTGTGTGATTTTGTGTATACCCAGGGTGCCTTCTGAGTTGTGTGTGTAGAAAAGAAAAGGGGCAGTTTTTATCAGGACCATGTGAGTACATGCAGATATTGGAATACATGTGTCTGTCTGTGAACATGTATGTGTGGGTAGTATCTATTGTGTGTGACCATACGGGTGTCTGTGGGCAGACATGTGTTATACTGCTGTTCCTGCTGCTGTTTGGTTTGGGGGCAGGAAGTAGGAAAGCTGAGGATGAAAATCAAGGGGGAGAATCAGGCCTGGTGGCCATCACCTATAGCTGAAGCTTCTCTGGAAGCTGAGGTGGGAGAATCACTTAAGCCCATGAGTTTAAGACTGCAGTGTGCAATGATTCTACCTGTGAATAGGCACTGCACTCCAGGCTGGGCAACATAGCAAAACCTCATCTCTAAAAAGAAATAGGAAGTCAAGAGGGAAGAGGTTAAAATGGCTTAGTCCTTGCATAAAAAAAAAAAAAGAGAGAGAGAGAAAAAGGGTGAAGGTAAACAGCTTTCCCAACTTATAGCCAGCCAATATAGATCTGCCCCCTTGTGAAGAAAAATGAAGTGAAAGCACAGGGTAGTCTAAGACTGCTCAAGCCTATGCCCCACAAATCTCATATCACAGGGCCAAGGTGTAGCCATTCCTCCATTCCTCCCCCATTCCTCCAGGCTCACACCCCACATGTGTTGGTGTATCCACTCTCATGGATCTCACTCACATGTTGTGAGCATGCGATGGACAGACCCACAGCCCACTCTGGACACCAGACCTGGGAGTGGGAACTGGAAGGTAGGTGACAAGAGCAGGGAGTGACGCTGCTGTCTTGGGAAAGATATAACCTCCCCCTATACCCACCCAACTGCAAAGGGATGCAGTTCTTCACCTGCCCCCCACCACTACTCCTCCAACCCACCCGTATGTCCCCTAGTACAGGGGTTCTAGTTAGTTGAGAAAATTCCAGAAGGGGGTAAGGAAAAAAAAGGACTTGCAGGGCCAATTTGAGCCCATCTCCCACCCTGGCCAGCATCCCCACTCACCGTCATCTAGGCCCCAGAGCCAGGCCTCCCACCACACCACCACCATCACCACCCTGGACTCCTTGACTCCCTTCTAGAACATGGGTACCTTCTCTTTTCTGGGCTTATTTAGATTGCTACCTTTGCTACAGATTTGCTGTGTGACTCTGGCCCATTGTTTAATCTCTGTGGCCTTGAGGAACCAGAGAAAAGCTCCCTCCTTACAGGACACACTAGTTCCCTCGCAGGCAAGGGCTTCTGACTGAGGCAGTGTATGTATGGCAGAGAGGCAGGAAGCTGGCAGCCAGCAGCTTCTGTGTCTAGGGAGAATGTGTGGTTCCCTCCTTCCCTGTCTGGGAGGCTAAAAGGGAAGAATCAAGGCCTTAGCTTGCCCTCCTGCCACCTTCCCCCTTGTAGATACTGCCTTAACACTCCCTCTACCCTCAGCTGTGGCTACCACCCAGCCAGGTTTCTCCGTGCTCACTAATTTATTTCCAGGAAGGTGTGTGGAAGACATGAGCCGTGTATAATATTTTTTTTTAACATTTCCATCGCAGTATTGACATCATCCTTGGTTGTGTATCGTGTAACACAAATAATGATATTAAAAGCATCAAACAAGCCAGCCTCAATTCCCTGCCTGGGGGTGGGCAAGGGGCATGTGGGCTGGGAATGGGAGAGAACTGATCCTCTGAGTGCACATTACTTGTTACTCTAGCTCCACTCATGGGTTTCTGCTCATCTACTGCATGACTGGATCACAACCCTCAGAACCTCTGTTTCTCTTCAACAAAATGAAGTATACCCTGGATCTCCAGAGGCCCTCTCAACTCTTTGAAATTGAGCTCTTTTGATAGGCTTAAGCCAGAAAGGACCCAGGAGTAGGAAGGAAATTAGACCTCCCCAGGTATGAGGCTGAGCCAGGTGATATCATAATGGGCAGTGCCCATCCTAGAGGGAGAAGCAGGGTGGGGGGGTTGGAGCAGGAAGTTGTGGGAGAAGGAAGCTGAGGGATCCTCCATAGGAGGGGGTCACAACAGCTAGGGGCACCTTCCAGGCTGGAGGTGTGGGCCATCTAGGGGAAGGGGTAGCCACTGATGTCTAGCAGGAGCCCTTGGTAGGTGGAGTCCACCACGGTATCACCGAGACCCCACCATGTTCCTCTTCTCCCGGAAGACCAAGACTCCCATCAGTACCTACAGTGACTCCTACAGGGCTCCTACCTCCATCAAGGAGGTCTATAAGGACCCACCTCTGTGGGCCTGGGAGGCCAACAAGTATGTGACCCGGGTAAGTGGATGTTGGAGAGGGGCAGGCCTGGGTGTATGGCCATGTGTGTTTAAATGACTGGCAATGTGTGGTTATCATTATTTGTAGCTTTGTGTATGTATGTGTTTTATTCATTCGCCTAGGCATAGAATTTACAATGGTATATAAAATAGCATAAGATCCTGCCTTCATGGAATTACATCCATGAAGGATTAGGAGGTAGGGAGATACAAATAATAAACAGGAATTAAGTAAGAGTTATACAAAGTGTCAAAAATTCTATAAAGGAAATAAACAGGGCAATGGAAATAGAAAGGGAGAACTACTTAGAGAGGTCAAGTAACACTAATTGAGAGTGGAAAGAAGAACTAGCCATGTGAAGAACTGAAGAATAGAATAGCTGAAAGTTCCAGACAGAGTGATCAGAAAAGTGCAAAGGCTCTGAGGCTGTCCATGGCATAGGCCAAAAAATGTCCCAAAGGCATGTCTGGTCTGTAGCATGTATATTACAATTTCTTTGTGTCTGTGTACTTGTGCAACTTTCACAAAGGGGAGAGAGCTGTGTGAGTCTTTGCCTAAGAGAATTTATCTGTGAGTATCATCCAACAAAAACTTTGTATCTTCATGTTGTAGGCACCCAGGATTCAAAAGAGAAGGGCTAGACTAGTGTTTTTCAACCTTTTTTATGTCACGGCACACTTGAACCTGTAGTTAAACTTTCAAGGCACACTTAAATTATGTTGATCAGAAAAAAGAGTAAAAAAAATATATATATATATAATATACATATATACACACACACACACATATATATATATATATATACTTACTGTGCTTTGAACTTCTTTCAAAAATAATTTAAGTATCTTTAAAATTTTTCATGTTTGGACGATGCCTGTGGCTCAATGGGTAGGGCACTGGCCCCATATACCGAGGGTGGCAGGTTCAAACCAGGTCCCAGCCAAACTGCAACAAAAAATAGCCAAGTATTATGGCTACTCGGGAGCTGAGGCAAGAGAATCGCCTAAGCCCAGGAGTTGGAGGTTGCTGTGAGATATGACGCCACAGCACTCTACCAAGGGTGATAAAGTGAGACTCTGTCTCTAAAAAAAAAAAAATTGTGGTACACCTGTTGAAAATCACTGGGCTAGACCCCACGTTTAAGGAGCTCACAGCCAACAAGTGAACAAAGTAGGGACACCCAGTGTGGAACATGCACCAGCAGAGTCAAGTGCTGATAGGAAAGCCCAAAAGGGGACAGCACTCCCTGGGACAGGAAGGGCAGGTCTACTGAGTGATCTAGGAGGAGGAGGCTTCCAGCAGAAAAGATTGGTGAGAAAATGAAGGCAGCCTGTGCACAGGGACCCACCAGCACCTAAAACTGCTAGAGCAGAAGGAGAGGTTATAAAGGAATCTACAAGACCGGGCGCAGTGGCTCATGCCTGTAATCCTAGCACTTGGGAGGCCTAGGCGAGTGGATTGCCTGAGCTCATGGGTTCAAGACCAGCATGAGCCAGAGCAAGACCTTGTCTCAAAAAATAGCCGGGCATGGTGGCGGGCGCTTGTAGTCCCAGCTACTCAAGAGGCTGAGGCAAGAGAATCGCTTGAGCCCTGGAATTTGAGGTTGCTATGAGCTAGGATGACACAGCATTCTATCAAGGGTGACCAGGTGAGACTCTGTCTCAAAAAAAAGAAAGAAAAGAAAGGAATCTACAGACCAAGAAGGGCCTCTCAAGCTAGATCAAGGAGCATGGACTTAAGACTCCAGGTTTTTTAACCTGACAGTGCCTTAGTTGAATAGTGAATTCGGCCCATGGTATCAGGGAATTGAAGAGGTTGGAGCTGAGGCTAGGCAGTCCAGTCAGGGATGAAAGATGGAGGAAGATGAGGTGAGATTAGGAGAGACTATGACAGTGCAGAAAGGCATTTGTTAACTAAAAGAATTTTTTGAATACTATATTTTAATAGTATTTACAATAAACATATGCTCAATACAGAAAATAAGGATAATTTAGAAAAGCACAAAGAAAAAAAAGTCTATAATCACACTACCCGAATAACCACTATTGTGTTATTATATACCCTTATAGGAAGCAAATATTTTTTGTAAAAATTACATTATACTAATATTTGAATCTTACTTTTTTTTTTTTTTGTAGAGACAGAGTCTCACTTTATCATCCTCGGTAGAGTGCCGTGGCATCACGCAGCTCACAGCAACCTCCAACTCCTGGGTTTAGGCGATTCTCTTGCCTCAGCCTCTTGAGTAGCTGGGACTACAGGCACCCATCACAACGCCTGGCTATTTTTTTTCTGTTTTGCAGTTCGGCCAAGGCTGGGTTTGAACCCGCCACCTTCAGTATATGGGGCCAGTGCCCTACTCGATGAGCCACAAGTGCCACCCTGAATCTTGCTTTTTTCACATAGTTTTACACAAAGTCATTTATAAGGTACATATTTCTTTCTTTCTTTTTTTTTTTTTTTGAGACAGAGCCTCAAGCTATCACCCTGGGTAGAGTGCCATGGCATCACAGCTCACAGCAACCTCCAATTCCTGGGCTCAAGCGAGTCTCCTGCCTCCACCTCCAAAGTAGCTGGGACCACAAGCGCCTGCCACAAAGCCTGGCCATTTTTTGGTTGCAGCTGTCATTGTTGTTTGGCGGGCCCAGGCTGGATTCGAACCCACCAGCTCAGGTGTACGTGGCTGGCGCCTTAGCCCGTTGAGCCATAGGTGCCGAGCCAGGTACATATTTCTGAGTCTAAAATATAATATATGCACAGCATGGAATACTATGCAGCCATAAAAAAGATGGAGACTTCACATCTTTTATGTTTACCTGGATGGATCTGGAACATATTCTTCTTACTAAAGTATCTCAAGAATGGGAAAAAACGTATCCAATGTACTCAATACTGCTATGAAATTAATATATAATCACCTACACATTCATATGAATGGCAAAACATAACTATAGTCCAGAAATAAGAAGGGAAGAGGGGGAGGAGAGGGGAAATATGGGAGGAGGGAGGGTATTTGGGGGGAACTCACCTAATGTGCATGATGTAATGGTGCATTTCAATCTATTAAGAAATGAGTATAATTGTGATAGATGTGTTACCTAGTTCAATGTAAACATTTCACATTATATATCAAAGCAGTACATAAACCCCATAAATGCATCAATGTACAAAGTTATGATTTAATAAAAAATAATAATAATTTGACAATACATTTTAACAACTTTACAGTACTCTATTTTATGAATGTATTTAAGGAATCTTATATGATTGGAAATTTAGGTTATTTATAAAATTTTGCTAGTATATTCATTCTTGTGTACAGGATGTCCCAAAAGTCACCCATAAAGTTACTAGACATAGGGAAAATGGAAACTATAGCTAGATGTACCTTTATTTCTTTATTTACATATTCACTACAAAATTTTACAAAGAGGGGGCCAAAATATAGAGAATATTTTGTAAATATTTTATAAAATTTTGTATTTATTTTATATATATATATACATATATGTATTCTTTGTCTACCATATATATCTCCAATATTCCCCTAGATTAAATTCCTAGAATGAGACATTATTGAGAAAAGGGATATGCACATTTTTAAAACTTTTAATATACACCTCAAAATGCTGTAATAATGGTTGTAATAACTTATATTCCCACAAGCTAAATATGAGAGCACCTACCCGCTTTTCCACAGTCAATAGGAGGGAATTTTTTTTTTTTTTGTAGAGACAGAGTCTCACTTTATCGCCCTGCGTAGAGTGCCGTGGCATCACACTGCTCACAGCAACCTCCAGCTCTTGGGCTTAAGCGATTCTCTTGCCTCAGCCTCCCTAGTAGCTGGGACTACAGGCGCCCGCCACAGCGCCCGGCTAAAAATTAGATTTATATTAGGAGAATACAGGAAAGAAAATCACTAAAATATTAAAAATTCCTAGGTCTTGGGAGGCAGGATAGTATTTAGGGGGGACCTCACCTAACATGATGCAATGGTACATTTCAAAACTATTAAGAAAAGAGTATGATTGTGATGGATGTGTTAATCAGTTCGATGTAAGCATTTCACATTGTATATCAAATCAGTACACTGAACCCATAAATGCATCAAGGTACACAGTTACGATTTAATAAAAACAACACAATTTTTTAAAGTAAAAAATAGGCAGTGCCTGTGGCTCAAAAAGGGCTCTGGCCCCATATGCCGGAGGTGGCGGGTTCAAACCCAACCCCGGCCAAAAAAAAACGCAAAAAAAAAAAAAAAGTAAAAATCAAATAAATTGAAAAAAATTAATATGTCTGGGTGGCAAAAATATGGGTAATACTTTATTTCTTAACTGCTATTTTCAAATTTTTCTTTAATTATATACTACTTTTTATTACAAAAAGTATTCATCCTATAAATTTTATATGAAATAGTGATCGGTAAGAGGTGTATATGCTTGTCTTTATGTACTTTATGTAGCAGAAACTCTGCTAACTCTGCTAGTTTCTGCTACATAAAGTACATAAGTATTTAGTTGCTCTAAAGTTGCCACTAATTTCAACTTTGGGGGAATAGTATTTTTTCTGTTTAAAAAAAAAAATCCTCTTACTACCTTCTGAATACTTCTTTCATCCTCATCTTCAGATGGATCTGACTGATGTTTTGGACTGTCCATTTGAAGGAATGCTCTGACATCTGGACTAAAAACAAAAATTAACTTTATTATAACTTTAAAAGCATTTCTACAGGTTTTCTGCCTTTTAAAATTGAAACCAATATATAAATAACTATATTAGCACTGATAGTAAGAAAGCCAAACAAAATCTATTAATATTATAAAAGGAATAAGAAAATTATTTTTTAAAAAAACAAGGAAACCAACAGACAAATGGACAAAGGTATAAATAGGTACTTGATAGAGAAAATGACAAAGCAAATTTATCAAGATGCTTCACTAATAACCAAAGAAACAGAAATTAAAACAATAAGGATATACCGTTTTATATCTACTAACTGGCAAAAATCAGAAAGATAATATCATGAGCGGTGCCTGTGGCTCAGTGAGTAGGGTGCCTGCCCCATATACCAAGGGTGGTGGTGGGTTCAAAACCGGCCCTGGCCAAACTGCAAAAAAAAAAAAAATTGCCAGGTGTAGTGATGAGTGCCTATAGTCCCAGCTACTCACGAGGCTGGGGCAAGAGAATTGCCTAAGCCCAGGATTTGAAGGTTGCTGTGTGAGCTGTAATGCCACAGCACTCTACCGAGGGTAACAAAATGAGACTCTGTAAACAAAAAGAAAGAGGAGAGAGAGAGAGAGAGAGAGAAAGAGAGAAAGAAAGAAAGAAA
>CAUYON010052232.1:0-18528 GCA_963573935.1 Arctocebus calabarensis
TAATGAAGACACATATTATCAGAACCTCTGGATACCGCAAAGGCAGTCCTGAGAGGGAAATTTATAGCAATGCAAGGCCTTCCTCAAGAGAATGGAATGAAAGCAAGTTAACAACTTAATGGGACATCTCAAGCAACTGGAAAAGGAAGAACATTCCAATCCCAAACACAGCAGAAGAAAAGAAATAACCCAAATTAGAGAAGAATTAAATGAAATTGAAAACAGAAGGATTATACAACAGATCAATAAATCAAAAAGTTGGTTTTTTTGTAAAGGTCAATAAAATAGATAAACCTTTGGCTAACCTAACCAGGAAAAAAAGAGTAAAATCCTGAATTTCATCAATCAGAAATGGTAAAGACAAAATAACAACAGACTCTTCAGAAATTTAAAAAATCCTTTATGAATATTATAAGAAACTCTATTCTCAGAAATACAAAAATCTGAAGGAAATAGACCAATACTTGGAAATATGCCACCTTCCAAGACTTCGCCAGAATGAAGTGGAAATGTTGAAAAGGCCTATATCAAATTTTGAAGTGACATCAACTATACAAAATCTCCCTAGAACGAAAAGCCCAGGACCAGATTGCTTCACGTCAGAATTCTACCAAACCTTTAAAGAGGAACTGGTACCTATGTTACTCGACCTTTTCCAAAATATAAAAGAAGAAGGAATACTACCCAACACATTCTATGAAACAAACATCACCTTGATCCCCAAACCAGGAAAAGACCCAACAAGAAAAGAAAATTATAGACCAATATCACTCATGAATATTGATGCAAAAATATTCAACAAGATCCTAGCAAACAGAATCCAGCAACACATCAAACAAATTATACATCATGACCAAGTGTGTGTTATCCCAGGGTCTCAAAGCTGGTTCAATATATGTAAATCAATAAATATAATTCATCACATAAACAAATTAAAAAACAAAAATCATACAATTCTCTCAATTGATGCAGAAAAAGCTTTTGATAATATCCAGCAGCCCTTCATGATTAGAACACTTAAGAAAATTGGTATAGAAGGGACATTACTAAAATGAATAGAGGCCATCTACAGCAAACCCACAGCCAATATCATATTGAATGGAGTTAAATTGAAATCATTTCAACTCAGATCAGAAACAAGACAAGGTTGTCCATTGTCTCTACTACTTTTCAACATTTTAATGGAAGTCTTATCTATCCCACTTAGGCAAGAAAAGGCAATAAAGTGTATCCACATAAGGTCAGAAGAGATCAAACTTTCACTCTTCACAGATGATATGATTGTATATCTGGAAAACACCAGGGATTCTACTACAAAACTCTTAGAAGTGATCAAGGAATATAGCAGCATCTCAGGTTACAAAATCAACACTCATAAATCTGTAACCTTTATATATACCAATAAAGTCAAGCTGAAAAAAGTCATGGATTATATTCCCTTTACAGTAGTGCCAAAGAAAATGAAATATCTGGGAGTGTACCTAACAAAGAACATGAAAGATCTCTATAAAGAGAAGTATGAAACTTTGAGAAAAGAAATAGCTGAAGATGTCAACAAATGGAAAAACATACCATGCTCATGGCTGGGAAGAATCAACATTGTTAAAATGTCCATACTACCCAAAGCAATCTACAGATTAATGCAAAAAATCCCCATTAACTCACCTCTGTAATACTTTAAAGATCTCAAAAAATAATCCTTCGTTTTATATGGAATCAGAAAAACCTCGAATAGCCAAGACATTACTCAGAAATAAAGACAAAGCAGGAGGAATAATGCCACCAGACCTCAGACTATACTATAAATTGATAGAGATCAAAACAACATGGTACTGGCACAAAAACAGAGAGGCAGATATATGGAACAGAATAGAGAACCAAGAGATGAACCCAGCTACCTACCATCATTTGATCTTCAATAAGCCAATCAAAAACATTCAGTGGGGAAATGATTCCCTATTTAACAAATGGTGCTGGGTGAACTGGCTGGTGACCTGTAGAAGACTGAAACTGGATCCACACCTTTCACCATTAACTAAGATAGACTCTCACTGGTTAAAGATTTAAACTTAAAACTTGAAACTATACTAGAAGAAAGTGCTGGAAGATCGCTGGAAGAAATCGACTTTGGAGAATATTTTAAGAGGAGGACTCCCTTAAAATTGAAGCCACACCAAAAATACATTACTGGGACCTGATCAAACTAAAAAGCTTCTGCACAGCCAAGAACACGGTAAGCAAAGCAAGCCGACAGCTCTCAGAATAGGAGAAGATATTTGCAGGTTATGTGTCTGACAAAGGTTTAACAACCAGAATCCACAGAGAACTCAGATGTATTAGCAAGAAAAGAACAAGTGATCCCAACTCTGGGTGGGCAAGGGACTTGAAAAGAAACTTCTCTGAAGAAGACAGGTGCACGGCCTACAGACACATGAAAAAAATGCTCGTCATCCTTTATCATCAGAGAAATGCAAATCAAAACTACTTTGAAATATCATCTAACTCCAGTAAGATTAGCCTACATCACAAAATCCCAAAACCAGAGATGTTGGTGTAGATGTGGAGAAAGGGAACACTTCTACACTGCTGGTGGGAATGCAAACTAATATGTTCCTTCTGGAAAGATGTTTGGAGAACACTTAGGGATCTAAAAATAGACATGCCATTAGATCTTACAATGGCTCTACTCGGTGTATATCCAGAAACCCAAAAATCACATTATAACAAAGATATTAGCACCAGAATGTTTATTGCAGCCCAATTCATAATTGCTAAGTCATGGAAGAAGCCCAAGTGCCCAGTGACCCACGGATGGATTAATAAATTAATAGAATATTATACAGCCTTAAAGAAAGATGGAAACTTTACCTCTTTCATGTTTACATGGACGGAGCTAGAACATATTCTTCTTAGCAAAGTATCTCAAGAATGGAAGAAAAAGTATCCAATGTACTCAGCCCTACTATGAAACCAAGTTATAGCTTTCGTATGTAATTATAGCCCAAGTATATGGGAAAAGAGGATAGAGATGGTAGGGGAGGGGGAAAGATGGATAGAAGGATGGTAATTGGTGGGACCACCCTCTGGTGCATTTTACAAGGGTACATGTGAAATTTACTAAATGTAGAATATAAATGTCTTAACAGAATAACTAAGAAAATACTATGAAGGCTATGTTAACCAGTTAGATAAAAATATTTTAAATTGTATATAAAACCAGCACATTGTACTCCACAATTGCATTAATGTACACAGCTACGATTTAGTTTTTTTTTTAAAAGTATGCTAGAAGTTGTTTTGTTTTCATGTTTAGGAATTATATGGACAAAATGTTTTAAAAGCATAGCCATAAAAGACTGGGAGAATTGAGACCCCATACAGAAATGGTTCAACGCAGGATAATGGGCCAATGTAGGACTCACTTACAAGTGAGCGAAGACTAAAGCAGAGCTGCCCGGTCCGTCTACACAGCAGCAAAGCGCTATATTTGAAGTAGGGGTAACAAGCTCTTTCATTGTAGTAATGAAAGTCTGAGAAAATTAGTGATGGGAAGTCCATAAACCCTAAAGAGAAATTTAGGAAGGGACAAAGTTGCATCAATACAGAAACCAGAAAGAAATGTCAAAAGAATTTGTCCATATTTAGAAAATATTACCAATTCCTTAGTAAAAGGGAATATGCTTAAGATCTCACCTATTTAATATATTATTAATCACATACATCTGTTAGGGTCTCTTTTAGCTGTAAGTAATCGCTTTAGACTCCCTAAAGCAAACTATATTGAGATTTATTAGGATACTGGGGTAACCCATAGGATCTAAAGGACACTATGTCTCCAAACTTGATAAATAGGTACAGCCCTGGTATTTGGTGAGGAATCCTACAAATACTCGTTCTCTGTTCTCTTTGATTCTATGCGAGTATTAAATTCCTCCTTCTCAATAGACCCCATCTTTTTCCCCAGCCATGAAGCAAAATAGTTCCAGTAACATCTGCATTTTAGTTGTTATAAGTCTATTTGTCTGAAGAGCAACATGGGTTGGCTTCCCAAGTTCTCTTGGGTCAATGACCCATGGACAAAGGAACTAGATCACAATTCAAACAAGACCATTGAAGTTTCCAAGATGTTTAGTACTGGAATTTCCATTCATTGCCTTCTTTGATCTCATATCAACACCTGCCAATCAAAGACCACTAGAAACACATCTGCTTTTGAATACACTTGTGTTTTTTTTTTGATCATTGCAACGAAAGAGACCACGAATCGTGGAAAACTATGAGGCATTTCAAAGAGGGTGCTAGGAAGGACTTACAATAGGTGTTTCTAAACATACCTGGGATTTCGGTATGATTAAAGTTTGGTGAGGACAATTGATCAGGAGATGTTTGCCATTGAAAATACAGTTTATCATTCATGGTATCCAAAAGGAGAGGGCCATGCCCTGACATGAGGGGTCACAGAGGGTATTACAAACCAAGATCAAGACACTGAGTTAGGGAGCAAGCAGGGGGAGCTGTAAAGGAGCCTTTCTCATGGTTTCCTCAGGTGGAATGGGTAAACCAGGATGAGTGGGCTGACCAGACCTGAGTGTCTAGTTTGAATCATTCCAGTAGCTCTGGGGTATAGGGATTGTCCATTATCTGATGCCTGGCTCTGGAGTAATTTGGGCAAAGGTCAGTCTCTCACAGAGTTAAGTGGCTCGGGTTGGTAGTTTGCATATGAAAATATGAAAGGTGGACTCAAGACAGTCTGTTGCTACCTCTAAGAAGAGCAGTCCCTCCCTAGCTATCAAGACCCCACAAGTCCAACTATCAGATAAAGAAACTAGAAAATGAGATTAATACAACAGGAT
Source organism: Arctocebus calabarensis (assembly GCA_963573935.1). Taxonomy (NCBI): domain Eukaryota; kingdom Metazoa; phylum Chordata; class Mammalia; order Primates; family Lorisidae; genus Arctocebus; species Arctocebus calabarensis. The sequence continues at coordinate 4,854 of CAUYON010052232.1, forward strand.
TTGGCCTTTTGTTGGAGGACTTTAGGAACGATTCAAGGAAAGCAGGCTTTACTTAGCATTGGATATTGTCAAGAAGCAGGATAATTCTACAACTGGATGTCTTAATAATGTTTATCTGAAGGTGGGGTGAACAACACAGAGCTAAAAAAGCTGTAATGGGTAAAGGAACACCAGCCAAATTATCCAAAAAAAAAGATATTTGGCCATTTTGTGGTTTGAACAATATTCTTGTTTTGGCTTTGGCATTTTTTCTTATATTTTGGTTTTGGAGTTTGTGTGGGTGTGTTGAGGCATAATTGTGAAGTGGTTCTGTTTCCTTTGCTTCGTCATGGGCACAGGGACCCTGTCTCATGTTGGAGTTCTATACAACTTTTTATGGGCCACAAGAGAGTTGAGGCCAGTTTCTGGATTTCAGAGGCTTCTTCTCTCTTTCTTATTTAATAATTCTTCAGGGTAAGTGTTACTATTGTCCCCATTCCCAAAATGGGGAACCAAGACTCAGAAAGGCTAAGCTCCTTGACTAAGGTCTCAAAGTCAAGAAGCAACAGGACCTTTGTTCCCAGATACTTCATGATTCTACTTCCTCTCTACTATAAATGCTGTACAAATACAGTCGTTCCTTCAGAAAATACATGGCTCAAAGTTAGAGTGAAAGCAATGCTGAGAAAAGGGGGCTGTATAAACAAGCCCAAACATCTCCACCATACTACTATCCTAAAAATACATTTCAGTGAACTGTAAGTAATTCCACTGGTGCGTTGTTTGCAGTGCCATTCTGATATTTTAAGCAACAGCTTCCTTTTATTAGTGTCTAAAATCTATGTAAAGAATCAGAATCAGTAGTTAAAGTAGAAACATTTGAACCTAGGAAATCCCAACTGAGTAACTGGACATGGCCCTGATACCTAAGAAGAAATTATTTGCCATAAAGACCTCAAGGTTCCAAGAAGAGGTGTAAATGGCACTTGAAAGGAACAATTCTGATTGGAATAAGCTAGTTTCAGATAAGCAGCTTATTTGCAACATATGGCACAATTTTCTTGCACTAAATTGCTTAAGTTAATTCACGGAAGAAATTATTTTAGGAGATGACTAAACTGTAATCAGGCAGCTCAAAGATCTGTTTCTACCCATGTTGCCCTTGAATAAGAAAACAGTAAATGGCCTGAGTTCCCTGGGCCTTGTTACTCAGTAGGACATAGAAATTACCTTTGTAAGACTTTTTAAGGGGAAATAAAAAGCTTAGAAGCAGTTGTAAATAAATTATATTGTTTTAGTAACACTATGAAGACATGGAACAAATACTATGGTTCATGTCAAAATGTGTTTTATATAAAGTGGTTATGAAATCTTCAACCTTATGATTATCACATGTCTGGATTTCTCTATTGAGTTATGAGTTTCACATGTTGTAAATCCAATGCAACAGGTTAAGAAGATAAAGTGGGCAAGGATTCACACATATAAACATGAGTACAAAGAAAAGTTACATAATTGTACATAAACACTTTTCTGTATGGTATTTAACATATATCATATAGATCTAATGCAAAAATAGATGGGAGAGAAATTACTTCATCTTTCAAAAATTTAAACTTTAAAAAATGTAAACTTTAAAAAAAATTCAGAGTGTGTATAAATGCCAAAGCTATTAATCTATGAGCTTTGCTTTCCCAAGAGATGAAGTTAAAACAAGTATTTTTTTAAGTGGCAAATTAGGTACCAGAATTATTGCTGTCAGTACTTGAAAACTGCATAGTAAACACAAAGAAACAGAAAATGGTCACATGGGCAAATGTTTCTGACCAAAAGCCCTAGTCCTGTTAAATAAATGCCTGGGACTTCTGGCACATGAAAGTTTGACAATAGAAAAACTAAGCATATAAAACCTCAGGCCACATGAAGACTTAGGCTAAAATCTAACACAACCAAAATAACAATAGCAACTTATCTGTCCTCTGAAAATTAAGGACTTTCCAAATAACAGTAAGAATTTAGACTCCACATCTCTAAAATGATCATAAAACTATGAAGATTTTTGATGTTAAATTACTTCCTAACAAAGAAATGATAGCTGTCAATATACTGTTACCAAACCCCATTGAGGAGTGGAAAGTTACAACTGTATTAAAATTGCAATACTCAAGGCTGGGTGCAGTGGTTCAGGCCTATATTCCTAGCATTCTGGGAAGCTGTGGTGGATAGCTTGCCCTGAGCTCATGAGTTTGGAAGAATGAGACCCCTGTCTCTAAAAATAGCCACACATTGTGGCGGCACCTGTAGTTCTAGCTACTCGGGAGGCTGAGGCAAGAAAATCACTTAAGCCCAAGAGTTTGAGGTTGCTGTGAGCTACAACACCACAGCACTTTACCAAGGAGGGTGACAAAGTGCAACTCCGTCTCAAAAAAAAAATTGCAATACTCAATAAATATATATTGTTATCTTATATATTATACCTTTTATAATTGCAAAAGTCAATGACTTGAGTATTACAATTTTAATACAAAGTTTTCCTTTCCTAAAGTGTGTAATAGTTTTTTGGCAGTTTTTTTTGTGTGTGTACACATACATACACACTCGTGAAAGCATCACCACAAGATAAAAATCATCCATGCCTCAGAATGTTCTCACATGCCTGTTGGTAATTCTGGTCTCCTCCTCAATGAGGCAACCACTCATTCACCTGATTCCTGTTACTATGCATTTTCTATAAATGTAATCATGTTTCTAGGTTTATTTGGCTGTTCCCTGGTCCCTGGTTCCCAATGTCAAGAGTGAGTCCTGGTACTGAGTCCAGCCAGTGATGAGCAATCACAAATATAAAGCAATTTTACACAATTTATCATGTTTATGTAAAACCATTTTTGTTATCTGTATAGTTATCTTTTTCTTTTTGCAAACATACTGTCATAAGGAGTATTTTTATCTTTGGCATTTTATGTCAGGAAGTGTTACTGGAATGTGAGATGGAGAACAATGACAGACATTTCAACTCACTTTTGACTTTTGAAAAACAGTGTAAATATATCTACCTACTCCAGAAGGGGGCAACAAGAAGGGCTTAGTGAAGGTTCTGCAGGCCATGCCCTAACACCCTAACTTGCTCACACAACTGGACTGAATTTTGTTTCTCTGCATATACCAGTCAAGGGTCAGTGCTGGCAAGACTGATGGGCCACTCTGGCCTGTCGCTGTGGGTACGAAACTCTTACCACTGTTGGTCGTCTTTTCCCTTGTTGTTCCATGTTCAATCCCTGGAGTCAGCTGAACTAGGCATGGAGTTGGCCCCTGATGTGTAACTAAGAATCACAAACAGAGGTCCATGAGCTAAGAGAGAACTGCATGAGGCTGGGCTATTGTCATTATGGCCTCAGCCTGGAAGAGCAAGCAAATGACATTCTTCATTCAACAGAATAAGACAGTCTTTCCAAAGACTTAGTCTTATGAAGCACAAAGTACATAATTAAAAAGAAAGGAAGGAGGAAAGAGAGGGAAAAGGAAAGAGAGAAAATGAATCAGAATCCTCTGGCTAAAGTAATGGACAAGTTTGGTACTTGCTTTGAAAGAGAGAGCTTTAGGCATCACTCAGAGCCTTTTTACTCCCAGTTTTCTTTAGTTTTTAGCTAACTGTTGTTTCTACAATATGCTAATAAGTGAAACTGTTGTGAGTACAAGGAAATAGTTAGCAACACTAACCATCTTCAAGCTGGTTTCTATACTGGGCAAGTGGGAAAAGTTTGGAGATTAAACATCAAACTGATTCCCCATGCCTTGAAGACTTACTGTATTTTGACACAAAAAATGCACTCCCATCCATGTATAATGCACACCCACGTTTTTTACACAAACTTTCAAGAAAAAAAGTCTTTTAATTTTTTAACAGAGGGCAGAAGTGGCTACCAAGTGGTATGTCATGTCTCGCGAGAGGTGTGATGCTGGCTGCTGCAGGTAAGTGTGTGATCTGGACAACCTGAGTACCCAGCCTCCCCCTGCTGTCCCTTCCTGTCCCCTCCTTGTCCCCACATCTCATTTCCTATTCCCACCATGTCTGTTGGTGGGACTGTGGCCACAGCTGCTCTGTTGAGGACCCTAGTGGGCTTATTTCCCCGGAAGATGGTGTGAGGGCCAGTGCCTGGCCTGCCTGCCCCAGACTCCTGATGGTGGATCCCTGCCCTTTCCAGGCTGTTCATCTCTCCTGCAGCTGGCTCCACTCTGAGGCCCCTGTGACACCATACTGAGGAGGAAGCCTTCTCCGATGATACCCCAGTGAAGTACTCTGCATTTACATTTCTGTTTAGTGACTACACCATGAACTTCTTGAGCCATCCAGACCTTGGGTACTGAGTAACGTCAGAATGAATGACACCAGCTTTTCCCAAACTCGCAAGTAATACAAATCACCTGGAGGACTGGTTAAACTGAGACTCCTGAATCACACCCAAATACATCAAATCAACTCTCCAGGAGAAAGACCTGGTATCTGTTCTGTTAACAAGCATCCTAGATGGTTCTATCTACTGGCAAGTTCTGGAAACAATACCAACTCAACACCTTGCAGATTTGAACAAGTCATAGGCTCAAAATTAACAATCTAAGGGCTTAGGTACCTCCAGGCTTTTGTGCTTTGCTGCCAGGTACCTCATAGACAGAAACTTCATGCCCAAAGTCACATAGCAGGCTACTAGTAGAAGTAGGCCCCAGAACCCAGTATCCCAAACCCCACCTCAGGGATCTTCCTCATCAGTGCAGTGAGAGACTCAGAATAGGACTGCTGCTGAGAGACAAGGCAACCCCAAGAGGGCAGGGATCTACCACCATGAGTCGGGGGTAGGCAGGGCTGGCCCTGTCCTCTCCAGGATATCTTCCTGGGAAGCAAGCAGGCTAGGGTTCTCAGTGCACAGCTCTGGCCATGCTGTCACTGATGGAAATAGGAAATTAGAGGATGTGGGGATAGGGTGGGCCCAGAGGGGATAGCTGGGAGAGGCTGGATGCTTTTGTTGTCCAGACCACTCTTACCAGCCATGTGGGCTTGCTCCATGTTCTCTGTAGAGTCCAGTTCCCCACCTCATACCTCTTGTGAGAAGTTGCACCGCACTGCAGGCCACTTCTAATTTCCTTTTTCCGAGGCCCTAATCCTAGGTCCCCAGCATCAGCAGTGGTGCTCAACATGACTGACTAGTTGAGCTGAAGGCTTGGTAAAAAGAAAGCCAGGTAGGGGGCAGAGCAGAGAATGCATGATTACCATATTCCAGGGTATTATTTTGCATATGGATACCATTATTATTATTGCTTGCTAGCATTACGTTTTTAACACATAAGCATAAATAAAATAATCTGAAACATTTATATACATATGGAATTGGCACTAATGTATAATGTGCATCCTTATTTTTCCCTAATAAATTTGGGCAAAAATGTCTACATTGTACAAAGAAAAATATAGCACTTTAGAAAAGAAATACTCTTGGTCTAGAAGTAAAAGGGGCGATAAAGTGAGACTCTGTCTCTACAAAAAAAAAAAGAAGAAGAAAAGAAAAGTACTTTTAAAACAGAAATATTTAAAAAGTAAAAAATAGAATGTAAAACAATAAAACTAAAAACATCTATTTTTTAATGTTTCAGGTTCATTGAGAATACAAATTACACTGTTTGCATTTGTTAGATAAAGCCCCTATTGTAGTTATGTCCTGCCCACAAGAGGTGTGCCATACACCATAACCCCCATCCCCCTCCCACCTCCCTTATTTCTGCTCCCTCATTCCCCCACCCCCTACCTTGAATTCATTTGAGCCTTTCTCTTATGAGGGTATTAGTCCACGGCCTTCATATTAAAATTGAGTACATTGGATTCTTGCTTCTTCAGTCTCATGATCCTTTACTAAAAAGAATGTGTTCCAACTCCATCCAGGTTAATACAAAAGATGTAAAGTCACCATCTTTTATAATGGCTGAATAGTATTCCATCGTATACATATACCACAGCTTGTTAATCCATTCCTGGGTTGCCGGGCACTTACATTGTTTCCACATCAGTAATAAACAGTCTAGTGCCAATGTCCTTATGACAAAATGATTTTTTTCTTCTGGAGATGATAATAGTTTAGCAAAAGTAAAAGTCAGCAAAAATGTACTAAAGAAATGGTTTATAATAAAGAAAAATAATGTGAAAAAGATAAAGTGCAAAAACTTTAAAATAAACTGACAAAAAGAGCTATATTATAAACTCGGTGAAATTTGAGGGAAAAAGTTCATTCCGTTGACAGTATGGTGCCTAGAACACAATCCTCAGTAAATATTTAACTGAATAAATGCAAAAATATTAAGTTTTTGAACTATATTAAAACTGCTTTGTTCTTTGAAAGAGGAGTAAAAACTTGAACTAAGAATATAAATACAGAAAGTCAAAGGAAAAGCAGGGGTTTGCAACAAGGAGAGATAAAAAAGAGGAAAGGAAGAGACCATGAGGAGGAGGACACATGTGCCAGGAACTATGAGGAAAACCAAAGATAAGCACCTTACTTCAAGGTAAGAACAAACCTAAGAGAAACACAAGGTAGTAATGAATTGACAGAATATATCTGTGATAAAACCAAATCAAAATGAAACTGAAAAAAAGGAGTGGGAAAGAGAAAAGAGAAAAAATCCCTATTGGAACTCCTGAAATGTGGGGTTCTAATCATCTTTCTTAGGGATACTTCCTGTAGTCTGTGTTGAAATCTGGCTCTAAAATACCCACTTAGTGACCTGGGGTGTTAGGGTCTTCTGGTCAGTTACGAGGAGTTGAGAGGAGACTAAGTTTAGTCAAGTAGCAGTATTTATTGGTGTAAAGTTTCCACACAGGGAAGGGCTGTGCTGAAAAGACAGCAGTCCCATGATGGTTTGAGGTCAGGTTCTAAGGATAAAGGAGCAGGTACTGAGGTGGGGGAGTTGTCACAGTGCAGGAGCGAGCTGTGCTTTCCTGCATCGGCAAAGGTGGATGGTCTCAGGGCAGCAGGATGTTTGCTGGAGCCCAACTGGATGGGGGGTCTTCAGGTGCAGATTTTTGATGTAGATGACTGAGCATGTTGACTGGAAAACATTCAAAGAACGTAAGCATGTCTGTTAGGAGTGGAGCAATTCATCAGATATGCTAGAACATTATAGCACAGAACTGTCCTAACATGGGGTAAATGACCTACCTGCTTCAAAAACATCAGCTACTTTAAATGTAGCATGGAGACAGTAATACCTACCTTTCAGAGATACATTATAAGAAATAATGGCAAGAGAAGGCAATCCAGGGTATCCATATAGGGTCAGAGGAGATCAAACTTTCACTTTTTGCAGATGATATGATTGTATAACTGAAGAACCCCAGGGACTTAACCACAAAACTCTTACAAGGGATCAAGGAATATAGCAGTGTCTCAGGCTATAAAATCAATACTCACAAATCAGTAGCATGCATATATATCAACAATAGTCAAGCTGAAAAAAATCATGGATTCTATTCCATTTACAGTAGTGTCAAAGAAAATGAAATATCTGGGAGTATACCTAACAAAGGATGTGAAAGATCTCTATAAAGAGAAGTATGAAACTTTGAGAAAAGAAATAGCTGAAGATGTCAACAAATGGAAAAACATACCATGCTCATGGCTGGGAAGAATCAACACTGTTAAAATGGCCATACTACCCAAAGCAATCTACAGATTAATGCAATCCCCATTAAAGCACTTCTGTCATACTTTAAAGATCTCAAAAAAAAAAATACTTTGTTTTATATGGAAACAGAAAATAACCTCGAATAGCCAAGACATTACTCAGAAATAAAAACAAATCAGGTGGAATCATGCTACCAGACTTCAGACTATACTGTAAATCTATAGTTATCAAAGCAGCATGGTATTGGCACAAAAATAGAGAGGTAGATGTATAGAACAGAATTGAGAACCAAGAGATGAATACAGACACTTATCATCATTTGATCTTCAATAAGCTTATCAAAAACTTAAATTGGGAGAAAGACTCCCTATTTAACAAATGGTGCTGGGTGAACTGGTTGGCGACTTGTTGAAGACTGAAACTGGACCCCCACCTTTCACCTCTAACAAAAACTGACTCTCACCGGATAAGACTTAAAGCTAAGACATGAAACCATAAAGATTCTTGGAAAGACTGCCAGAGAAACACTTGAAGAAATTGGCCTGGTAGAAAACTTTATGAGGCGGACCCCCAGGGCAATTGAAGCAATACCAAAAATACATTACTGGGATCTGATCAAACTAAAAAGCTTCTGCACTGCCAAGAACCCAGTAAGTAAAGCAAGTAGACTGCCCTCAGAATGGGAGAGGATATTGCAGGTTATGTTTCTGACAATGGTCTAATAACAAGAATCCACAGAGAACTCAAACTTATTAATAAGAAAAGAACAAGTGATCCTATTTCACTATGGACAAGAGACCTGAACAGAAGCTTCTCCAAAGAAGAAAGGCACATGGTATACAGACACATAAAAAAATGTTCGTCATCTTTAATCATCAGAAATGCAAATCAAAACCTCTTTGAGATAACATCTAACTCCAGTAATAGCCCACAAAACAAAATTCCAAAAGTGCAGATGTTGGCATGGATGTGGAGAAAAGGGAAAACTTCTCCACTGCTGGTGGGAAGGCAAACTAATATGTTCCTTTTGGAAAGAAGTTTGGAAGGAAGGGAGAGGATGAGGGGAGGCTGGGTAGAAGGATGGTAAATTGGTGCGACCACACCTATGGTGCATCTTACAAGGGTACATGTGAAATTTACTAAATGTAGAATACAAATGTCTTAACACAATAACTAAGAAAATGCCGTGAAGGCTATGTTAACTAGTTTGATGAAAATATTTCAAATTGTATATAAAACCAGCACATTGTACCCATTGCATTAATGTACACAGCTATGATTTAGTAAAAAAAAAAAAAAAAAAGAAGAAGTTTGGAGAACACTCAGGGATCTAAAAATTGAACTGCCATTGGATCCTGCAATTCCTCTACTAGAAGTATATCCAAAAGACCAAAAATCACTTTGCCAAAAAGATATTTGCACCAGATTATTCATTGCAGCTCAATTCATAATAGCCAAGTCATGGACAAAGCCCAAGTGCCCATTGACCCATGAATGGATTAATAAATTATGGTGTATGTATACCATGGAATACTATGCAGCCTTAAGAAAAGATGGAGCCTTTACTTTATGTTACATGGAGGGACCTGGAACATATTCTCCTGAGTAAAGTATCTCAAGAAAGAAAGGAAAAATATCCAATGTACTCAGTACTTCTATGAAACCTACTTATATTTACACACACTTTGTTATGATAGATCACAACTATAGCCCAGGATGAAGGAGAGAAATGGAGTGGGAAGGGAGGAGAGGGAGGAGGTTTGACAGAGGGAAGGCAAAAGGTGGGACCACAACTATGGAGCATATTGCAAGGGTACAAGTCAAATCTGTCAAGTGTAGAATATAAATGTCTTAACACAATAATCAAGGAAATGAGGTGAAAGCTATGTTGGTTTGACGTAACCACATCAGATAGTATAAAAAAAATCAACACATAGTACCCCACATATGCATCAATGTATTCATGATCTATGTATATTTGACTTAATAAAAAATAATGAACGGAAAATGTTTAGCATATTTAAGCAGGAAAACCTTGTTAAATACTAATGATTATTTTATTATTCTAATACATATCCCATCTGCACATCCAGGCCTTCAGCTGCCTTTAGTAATAGAAAGCCACAGTTGACCTTAGTTTTTGATCAATCAAGCCAAGAATATCTTGCTCTGTCAGAAACTGGCTCCTACCATTCAGTGCCCCAGGGCCACTGGCAGTCATTAGAAAACTTTTTTCGATACATGCAGGTCAAACCATATACTTACATACATGTGTATGTGCATGTACACAGAGGGTGCCAAAAAAATGTATGCACATTTTAAGAAAGGAAAAAAACGTATGAAAATTGTCTAATAGTCAATATATGCCAATAATGTTTGTTATCTTGTATTATATCTCTTATAATTGCAGAACTCAAATCTGACTTGAGGTATAATTTTAATACAGTTTTTTCTTTTCTTGAAATGTGTATGCATGTTTTGGCACCCTCCCCTGATATATACTCTTATGCCATGTATAATGTGCTCCCATGTATAATGTACACCCATGTTTGGGGCCCAAATTTTCAGGAAAAAAGCTTTTAATTTTTTAATTCAAATTTTTATTTGTTCCTATTTCAGAACTTGTTTTTTTCCTTATAAAGGAACTTTAGCATTTACTTTTAAACATATTTTGGTACAAGAAATGTTATGTAACACATGATTACAAAACACTAGAACAGATACAAAAGAACACATACATGGTACAAGAAATTTTATGTACTGGTAACAAATTTGCATTATTTACACATGGTTGTATGTAGAAGGCCAAGAGCTTTTAGTCACTGTCAATTATGAGAAGTATTGTCTTCTTCAGTTTTACATTACTGGTATCTTTTGAAGAGTCTCTTTCTTTGGCCCAGTAAATTTCATCATCCTTGGTTCCATCCATAGCATTGCTGACACTGCATTGTTTAAACGACCTCACAACCACTTTCTTCTTGACACCATTCCATGATCTTAGGATGCATCACAAAGTTGGATGATGGATGCTTCGCTACCTGTAGGTGTTAAATTACTACCACCATCTACATCCACGACACCCACTCTTTCTTCATTAGGGGTCTTTAAGGATTTGCTTCCTGACTTACCAAGAGGTTGCAGTTTGCTGGTCAGCCTCCCACATATCACAGTAAATTGGGTTTCCAAATCTCCTGTGATAGCTTTTGCACTTTGTGTAACATGGGCTTTTGTCCAGTTTGTCATAAGTTTAATAAAATCAATGACTTATTCTAGGGTATTATTTTGCATATAAATATTGTTATTGCTTTCTAGAGTTACACTTTCAATGCATAAGCATAAATAAAAGAATTTAAAACATTTATTAGATATAGAACTAATACTATCCATGTATAATGTGCATCTTTATTTTACTTCAAATATTTGGGCAAAAGTATGAAATATGGTATATTACCATAAAGAACTGTTCTTTGGCAACATTAGTGCCATCTATTAAGAATCTAACAGAGGCATCCCCATCTAATAAATAAGTGCCGACAACAGTTCTTTTTTATTTGTAGAGACAGAGTTTCACATTCTCGCCCTCGGTAGAGTGCCGTGGCGTCACACAGCTCACAGCAACCTCCAATTCCTGGGCTTAGGCGATTTTCTTGCCTCAGCCTCCCAAGTAGCTGGGACTACAGGCGCCCGCCGCAACGCCCGGCTATTTTTCTGTTTTGCAGTTTGGCCGATGCCGGGTTTGAACCCACCACCTTCGGTATATGGGGCTGGCACCCCACTCGCTGTGCCACAGGCGCCGTCCCCGACAACAGTTCTTTAAACCACCCTCAGAACTCAGTTTCTTTTAGTTCTGCCTCTTCCTTTATTGACTTAGCAGCTGTCAAACTTATCAAAACTACCAACCTTCCTCTAATTTCAACGATTAGACAGGGAGATCTTCTAAAGTAGCACTGCCCAGATACACCCCACACCTAGGTAATTATGGATGCAAGCAAGGGTAGAAACAAAATACTTTACTATAAACTGCAGACTAATAAGGAAAACTAAAAGTTAATAGACCCTATGAGAATACCTAAAGCCCTTTATTTCAAAGCAAAGCACTAAATTTTATTATTTTGCCCATATTGTTCTCTTTTTCATCCCTACCTTTCTTATTCTCATTCTTTCTTTCTATTCGTTCACTTCTGGCCTCATGGGACTAAGACTAGAGGAAAACTGTCTTTGTCCAGTAAGTGAACGGTCTGCAGCTCAGACAACTGATTCACTGTTCAAACATTCTGGCTGTTTCAACAACACTCTGTCTCCTCTTGCAGTAACCTGATTTTGATGCATATCTTCTGTTTTCAACCCACCCATTGACCATTCCCACTTCTAAGACTGGGGAATATGGATCAGACCTAAAATAATCCACAGACTCTGCTAGAATTACTGATTCATGTAGAAAAGCAGCCCCAAACAGGTAAATGTGGCCTAAGAAGAGCTTTTTTCCCCTCTTCTGAGCGTACTTCTCAAAGCAGCCCCAACCCCAAGACAGATCTGGGAGTTGTTAGCCACCCTGTGGCCACATGGGGCAGCCTGCTATAAAATGAAGGCAATACCAGAGAAAGCAGAGTTAAAGGATGCAAAGAATCAGTCTTTCTGACATCCTTGAGTCACTGGATTTCACCAATCCTGAATCCTACTGCTCTTGTGGCAGTGAAGTGAGCCAGTAAATTCTCTTTAATATTTCACATGGTAGGTTTTCTGTTACTTATAACTAGATGCATCTTGAGAGATCCACTATATACCTTATAAGGGAGTACCTGTTTTGTTTTTTTTTTGTAGAGACAGAGTCTCACTTTATCGCCCTGGGTAGAGTGACGTGGCGTCACACTGCTCACAGCAACCTCCAGCTCCTGGGCTTAAGCGATTCTCTTGCTTCAGCCTCCCGAGTAGCTGGGACTACAGGCGCCTGCCACAGCGCCTGGCTATTTTTTTTGTTTTTTGCAGTTCAGCCGAGGCCGGGCTTGAACCCGCCACCTTCGGTATATGGGGCCGGCGCCCTACTCGCTGAGCCACAGGAGCCGCCAGGAGTACCTGTTTTTTAAGTTGAATTGCATGTCAAAAAGATACTATAGTGCTATAAATAATATATTCAAGTTTTAAATACTTTTTGTTGTATATCTGGCAGCTATTACCATACTTAGAACTGCTACTTTGCTTCAGGTTGTTTCAGTTCATTCCATAATTATAGAAGGAGGCTTCGGTATGCTATAATTGCTTTTCTGTAGAAGGCAATTAGTACTGGGGTATTAATATTAGAAGTACAAAAAGATAACTTCAGGTAAGAAAATGGACAGTAAAACGATGTATATAATAGCACAATGGTTTTATTTATGGCAGAAGAAAAAATTCTTCCATTTATAAAAGGTATTTCCTTTATTTAATTCAGTATTTTTTCCCATTCTTTACGTGGCTGAATTTTTTTCCACCTGACATCGGCTTTTTCTTTCTTCATATTCTAATATCCACCATGACTGCTGCTTATTCTGAAGGGAGAGTGTAATGTCTATCAACAGATTTTGACCAGAACATTTCAGTCAACAGCTTCTTTCTTCACAAAGACTCTATTTAAAAAAAAGAAAGAAAGCAAGAAGATAAAATTGAACCCTCAAATTAACTTTTCTGTACTTTCCCAAGATATACTTCTGCTAAAACTTACCTGTGAATGTGAAGTGTTTATAAAAATATCAATAGATTCCAAGTAGAATAAATTGGACATGGCTAATTTGTAAACTTAACTGTATAAAGCAATATGTAAAGAAAAAGCAAATTTAAAAAAATAATTTTTTCTTTTAGTAACTGTTAAAAGTACATCTCTGGGCTCGGCGCCTGTAGCTCAGTGGCTAGGACACCAGCCACGTATACCAGAGCTGGTGGGTTCGAATTCAGCCCGGATCTGCCAAATAGCAATGAGAACTAGAACCAAAAAATAGCTGGGCATTGTGGTAGGCGCCTATAGTCCCAGCTACTTGGAGGCTGAGGCAAGAGAATT